>CAWUFW010001899.1:1267500-1370000 GCA_963921515.1 Calotriton arnoldi | reverse complement strand
TGGCAGTCAGTTTGCTCCACTAGCAGATAGTTTGCTCCACTTTTAGTCAGCTTGCTCCACAGGCACACTGTTTGCCCTACTTGTAGTAAACCTGTTCTACTCGTAGTCAGCTTTCTCCACTGGCAGTCAGTTTGCTTCACTGGCAGTCAATTTGCCGCACTTGTAGTCAGCTTGCTCCACAGACAGTTTGCTCCACAGACAGTCAGTTTGCTCCACAGGCAGTTAGTTTGCTCCACTGGCAGACAGTTTGCTCCACAGGCAGTTAGTTTGCTCTACTGGCAGACAGTTTGCTCTACAGGAAGTTACTTTGGTCCACTGGCAGACAGTTTGCTCCACTGGCAGACAGTTCCTTCACTGCCCAATCCGTTCGCTCTACTGGTGGAAAGTCTTTTTTATTGGTGAGCGAGTTTACTCCTTTGCTGGTCAGTTCTACCACGTGGTGGCCAGTGAGCTACATTAGCAGTCAGTTTGCTCCACCAGCAGTTAGTTTACTGTACCGATTGTCACTTTGGGGCAGATTTACCAACATTTTGTGCTGTGTTTGTGTCGCAAAAGTGACGCAAGCTAGCACAAAATGTTTTTATTATTTACTTTGCAAAACTTGTTTTGCGCTGGAAATTGCCTAAGAATAACGCAAAGTATTGCAAAGCGCTGCTTTGCGTTACTTTACGTCAAGAAGGTGATACATGGGCGTTCCCATGCAGCCACCTTTGCTTTTTGATGCAAACCCTATCTATCAAAAGTGCATGACAGGGTTTTGAGTAAAAAATTAACACCATTTGAAAGTAAGCGTTAAAAAGATAAGTATTTTCATTTCTGCTTTCTTCTCCGACTTTGCAGGTGTGCTGCACTGTACAGCACACATACAAAGTGGGAAACATTTTTAAAGTGGTCTAGGCATGGTATATTGTACTGGAAGGGAACCCTTTCAGTACAAAACCTATGCTAGACTCAGGGATACACCCTTACGCTGTGGCGCTAAGGTGTGTGCATGGCGCACGGCAGCAAAATTCTGTGGAGGAGAGAACCATATCTCTGTTAATATGGCACTGTCCTGCTCCCTCCCTGTCACGCAGCACAGCACAGCATTTTTGGCTGCTGTGCTGCGTTAGGTGACACTTTAGTAAATCTGCCCCTTTATTTAATTCATGCCTCTGTTACTCCCATGTTGGTTTGTTTTGTCAACAGGAGGTAAGTTAGCTCCACTAGCAGCCAGTTTGCACCACTGGATGTCAGTTTGCTCCACAGTCAGTTAGCTCCACTAGCAGCCACTTTGCACCACTGGATGTCAGCTTGCTCCACAGTCAGTAAGCTCCACTAGCAGCCAGTTTGCTCCACTGGATGTCAGCTTGCTCCACAGCCAGTTAGCTCCAACCAGTGGTGGTTCCAGTTTGCACCATTTGATGTCAGCTTGCTCCACAGTCAGTCAGTTAGCTCCACTAGCAGCCAGTTTGCACCACTAGAATGCAGCTTGCTCCACGCTCAGTCAATTAGCTAAACTAACAGCAAGTTTGCACCACTGGAAGGCAGATTGCTCCACAGTCAGTCAGTTAGCTCCAGTAGCAGCCAGTTTGCACCACGGGATCTCAGCTTGCTCCAAAGTCAGTTAGCTCCACTAGCAGCCACTTTGCACCACTGGATGTCAACTTGCTCCACAGTCAGTTAGCTCCACTAGCAGCCAGTTTGCTCCACTGGATGTCAGCTTGCTCCACAGTCAGTTAGCTCCACTAGCAGCCAGTTTGCTCCACTGGATGTCAGATTGCTCCACAGTCAGTTAGCTCCAACCAGTGGTGGTTGCAGTTTGCAACACTTGATGTCAGCTTGCTCCACAGTCAGTCAGTTAGCTCCACTAGCAGCCAGTTTGCACCACTGGAAGGCAGCTTGCTCCACAGTCAGTCAGTCAGCTCCTCTAGCAGCCAGTTTGCACCACTGGAAGGCAGCTTGCTCCACAGTCAGTCACTTAGCTCCACTACCAGCCGGTTTGCACCACTGGGAGTCAGCTTGCTCCACAGTCAGTTTGCTCCACTTGCAAGTAGTTTATTTCACTGAAAGTGTGTTTGCTCCACTTAAAGACAGTTTGTTCGTTGCCTGGTTAGCTAGCTCCTCTGGTGGACAGTTTATTGAACTGGTGAGTTTGGTGAGCCAGTTTGTTCCCTTGCTGGTCAGTTGCATTGACTGGTGGTCAGTTAGCCCCACTGGCAGCCAGTTTGTTCCCTTGCTGGTTAGTTGCATTGACTGGTGGTCAGTGAGCCCCACTGGCAGCCAGTTTGTTCCCTTGCTGGTCAGTTGCATTGACTGGTGGTCAGTTAGTCCCACTGGCAGCCAGTTTGTTCCCTTGCTGGTCAGTTGTATTGACTGGTGGTCAGTGAGCCCCACTGGCAGCCAGTTTGTTCCCTTGCTGGTCAGTTGTATTGACTGGTGGTCAGTCAGCTCCACTGGCAGTCAGTGTGTTCCCTTGCTGGTCAGTTGCATTGACTGGTGGCCAGTTAGTCCCACTGGCAGCCAGTTTGTTCCCTTGCTGGTCAGTTGCATTGACTGGTGGTCAGTTAGCCCCACTGGCAGCCAGTTTGTTCCCTTGCTGGTTAGTTGTATTGACTGGTGGTCAGTTAGTCCCACTGGCAGCCAGTTTGCTCCCTTGCTGGTTAGTTGTATTGACTGGTGGTCAGTTAGTCCCACTGGCAGCCAGTTTGTTCCCTTGCTGGTTAGTTGTATTGACTGGTGGTCAGTGAGCCCCACTGGCAGCCAGTTTGTTCCCTTGCTGGTCAGTTGCATTGACTGGTGGTCAGTTAGTCCCACTGGCAGCCAGTTTGTTCCCTTGCTGGTCAGTTGCATTGACTGGTGGTCAGTTAGTCCCACTGGCAGCCAGTTTGTTCCCTTGCTGGTCAGTTGTATTGACTGGTGGTCAGTGAGCCCCACTGGCAGCCAGTTTGTTCCCTTGCTGGTCAGTTGTATTGACTGGTGGTCAGTTAGCCCCACTGGCAGCCAGTTTGTTCCCTTGCTGGTCAGTTGTATTGACTGGTGGTCAGTTAGTCCCACTGGCATCCAGTTTGTTCCCTTGCTGGTTAGTTGTATTGACTGGTGGTCAGTTAGTCCCACTGGCAGCCAGTTTGTTCCCTTGCTGGTTAGTTGTATTGACTGGTGGTCAGTTAGCCCCACTGGCAGCCAGTTTGTTCCCTTGCTGGTTAGTTGTATGGACTGGTGGTCAGTTAGTCCCACTGGCAGCCAGTTTGTTCCCTTGCTGGTCAGTTCTATTGACTGGTGGTCAGTGAGCCCCACTGGCAGCCAGTTTGTTCCCTTGCTGGTCAGTTGTATTGACTGGTGGTCAGTCAGCCCAACTGGCAGTCAGTTTGTTCCCTTGCTGGTCAGTTGCATTGACTGGTGGTCAGTGAGCCCCACTGGCAGCCAGTGTGTTCCCTTTGCTGGTTAGTTGCATTGAATGGTGGTTAGTTAGTCCCACTGGCAGCCAGTTTGTTCCCTTGCTGGTCAGTTGTATTGACTGGTGGTCAGTGAGCCCCACTGGCAGCCAGTTTGTTCCCTTGCTGGTCAGTTGTAGTGACTGGTGGTCAGTTAGTCCCACTGGCAGCCAGTTTGTTTCCTTGCTGGTCAGTTGCTGGTGGTCAGTGAGCCCCACTGGCTGCCAGTTTGTTCCCTTTGCTGGTTAGTTGCATTGAAGGGTGGTCAGTTAGTCCCACTGGCAGCCAGTTTGTTCCCTTGCTGGTCAGTTGTATTGACTAGTGGTCAGTGAGCCCCACTGGCAGCCAGTTTGTTCCCTTGCTGGTCAGTTGTATTGACTGGTGGTCAGTTAGTCCCACTGGCAGCCAGTTTGTACCCTTGCTGGTCAGTTGTATTGACTGGTGGTCAGTGAGCCCCACTGGCAACCAGTTTGTTCCCTTGCTGGTCAGTTGCATTGAATGGTGGTCAGTGAGCCCCACTGGCAGCCAGTTTGTTCTCTTGCTGGTCAGTTGTATTGACTGGTGGTCAGTGAGCCCCACTGGCAGCCAGTTTGTTCCCTTGCTGGTCAGTTGTATTGACTGGTGGTCAGTTAGCACCACTGGCAGCCAGTTTGTTCCCTTGCTGGTCAGTTGCATTGACTGGTGGTCAGTTAGCCCCACTGGCAGCCAGTTTGTTCCCTTGCTGGTCAGTTGCATTGACTGGTGGTCAGTGAGCCCCACTGGCAGCCAGTTTGTTCCCTTGCTGGTCAGTTGTATTGACTGGTGGTCAGTTAGGCCCACTGGCAGCCAGTTTGTTCCCTTCCTGGTCAGTTGCATTGACTGGTGGTCAGTGAGCCCCACTGGCAGCCAGTTTGTTCCCTTGCTGGTCAGTTGTATTGACTGGTGGTCAGTGAGCCCCACTGGCAGCCAGTTTGTTCCCTTGCTGGTCAGTTGCATTGACTGGTGGTCAGTGAGCCCCACTGGCAGCTAGTTTTTTCCCTTGCTGGTCAGTTGCATTGACTGGTGGTCAGTTAGTCCCACTGGCAGCCAGTTTGTTCTCTTGCTGGTCAGTTGTATTGACTGGTGGTCAGTTAGTCCCACTGCCAGCCAGTTTGTTCCCTTGCTGGTCAGTTGTATTGACTGATGGTCAGTCAGCCCCACTGGCAGTCAGTTTGCACCACTGGAAGTCAGCTTGCCCCACAGTCAGTTAGCTCCACTGGCAGTCAGTTTGCACCACTGGAAGTCAGCTTGCCCCACAGTCAGTTAGCTCCACTGGCAGTCAGTTTGCACCACTGGAAGTCAGCTTGCCCCACAGTCAGTTAGCTCCACTGGCAGCCAGTTTGTTCCCTTGCTGGTCAGTTGTATTGACTGGTGGTCAGTTAGTCCCACTGGCAGCCAGTTTGTTCCCTTGCTGGTCAGTTGTATTGACTGATGGTCAGTCAGCCCCACTGGCAGTCAGTTTTCACCACTGGAAGTCAGCTTCCCCACAGTCAGTTAGCGCCACTGGCAGTCAGTTTGCACCACTGGAAGTCAGCTTGCCCCACAGTCAGTTAGCTCCACTGGCAGTCAGTTTGTTCCTCTGGTGTATCCTTTGCTGCCTTGCTGGTCAGGGTACTGCCGTATTCAACCAGCCTTCCTTCATGTTTTTGTTTGATTTGTGTCACAGTGGAACAGTTCTTCACTTTGTAACTCATGTTGCAGCTTTTGCACTCTTTGCTCCATTACCGGATCACGTGCTCCTTTTGTAGTTCATTTTCCTCCATGTGTGCTTTCTTTTCTCCACGGGAGGTTGCTTTGCATCATTCAGGGTTCTCTTTTCCCCCCTGCTCCATTTGCTCCTTTGGTGGGTTCACTTGGTTCGCACAGGAGTAAGTTTATTTTACTTCTGTGACTTGAGCTTTGGTTCACTTTGCTGCACTGTCCATCAGATGACTCCTTATGTGGTCCAGTTTGCTCCAGTTGTTGTTTGTTTCGCCCACTTGTGGGTCACTTTCCTCTCTTTGTTTTCAGGGTTTTCTTACTGCTGGTGAATTTATTCCATTTGTGGCTGAAGTTGTTTGACTGGTGGTTGCTTCCCTGGGTGAGATTACTCCCATGATGGGCCGGTTCGCACAATGTGTGAGTAGATTTTCTCAATGGGTGGCCAGGTTTGGCAAGACTTGCCTGGTGACAAGTTCGAACATGCCTTTGAGATGTACTGTCTCTGTACAGGCCCCTGATATGTACTGACTGTGTACATGCCCCTGAGATGTACTGTCTCTGTACATGCCCCATAGAAGTACTGTCTCTGTACATGCCCCTGAGATGTACTGTCTCTGTACAGGCCCCTGAGATGTACTGTCTCTGTACAGGCCCCTGAGATGTACTGTCTGTGTACATGCCCCTGAGAAGTACTGTCTCTGTACATGCCCCTGAGATGTCCTGTCTGTGTACATGCCCCTGAGATGTCCTGTCTGTGTACATGCCCCTGAGATGTACTGTCTCTGTACATGCCCCATAGATGTACTATATCTGTACATGCCCCTGAGATGTACTGTCTCTGTACAGGCCCCTGAGATGAACTGTCTCTGTACATGCCCCTGAGATGAACTGTCTCTGTACCTGCCCCTGAGATGTACTGTCTCTCTACAGGCCCCTGGGATGTACTGTCTCTCTACAGGCCCCTGAGATGAACTGTCTCTGTACATGCCCCTGAGATGTACTGTCTCTGTACATTTCCCTGAGATGTACTGTCTCTGTACATGCCCCTGAGATGTACTGTCTCTGTACCTGCCACTGAGATGTTCTGTCTCTGTACATGCCCCTGAGATGTACTGTCTCTGTACATTTCCCTGAGATGTACTGTCTCTGTACCTGCCACTGAGATGTACTGTCTCTGTACATGCCACTGAGATGTACTGTCTCTGTACATTTCCCTGAGATGTACTGTCTCTGTACATGCCCCTGAGATGTACTATATCTGTACATGCCCCTGAGATGTACTGTCTTTGTACTTGCCCCTGAGATGTACTGTCTCTGTACATGCCCTTGAGATGTACTGTCTTTGTACCTGCCCCTGAGATGTACTGTCTTTGTACCTGCCCCTGCGATGTACTGTCTCTGTACATGTCCCTGAGATGTACTGTCTCTGTACATGCCCCTGAGATGTACTGTCTCTGTACATGCGACTGAGATGTACTGTATCTGTACATGCCCCTGAGATGTACTGTATCTGTACATGTCCCTGAGATGTACTGTCTCTGTACATGCCCCTGAGATGTACTGTCTCTGTACATGCCCCTGAGATGTACTGTCTCTGTACATGCCCCTGAGATGTACTGTATCTGTACATGTCCCTGAGATGTACTGTCTCTGTACATGCCCCTGAGATGTACTGTCTCTGTACATGCCCCTGAGATGTACTGTCTCTGTACATGCCCCTGAGATGTACTGTATCTGTACATGCCACTGAGATGTACTGTCTCTGTACATGCCACTGAGATGTACTGTCTCTGTACATGTCCCTGAGATGTACTGTCTCTGTACATGTCCCTGAGATGTACTGTCTCTGTACATGTCCCTGAGATGTACTGTCTCTGTACATGCCCATAAGATGTACTGTCTCTGTATATTTCCCTGAGACGTACTGTCTCTGTACATATCCCTGAGATGTACTGGACTGTATGCTGTACTCACTGAGAAGTTCTCCCTAGAAGATTTAAGGTGCCTGAAGTATCGAGTAATAAAGGTCTGAACACCCACTGCTCTGGATGTGAGATTAGAGTGATGGCCCCTCCGTAGTCTTGGGGCCCCAGTTCAGACTGACACTGAAAAAGCCAACACCAGGTGAAGAGCGAATGAAAACAGGCATCAGCTTCCCTGCTGGTGAGGTGACTGCTGAGTGGCTCACTATTACTATGTGAATACCGGCCATGACCAGCCCTAGCTCACCTGCTGGTTCTGGTGACATTGGACTGGTGCATCGGTAGCTTGTGAATACAGACCTCAAACCCGCCCTGGCTTACCTGCTGGTTCTGGTGACAGTTGTGTGGTGCACCAGTAACTTGTGAATACAGAACACAAACCCGCCCTGGCTTACCTGCTGGTTCTGGTGACAGTTGTGTGGTGCACCAGTAACTTGTGAATACAGACCACAAACCCGCCCTGGTTTACCTGCTGGTTCTGGTGGCATTGGTGTGGTGCACCAGTAACTTGTGAATACAGACCTCAAACCCACCATCGCTCAGATGTTGTTTCTGATGGCATTGGTGTGGTGCACCGGTAACTTGTGAGTACAGACCACAAACCCGCCCTGGCTTACCTGCTGGTTCTGGTGACAGTTGTGTGGTGCACCGGTAACTTGTGAATACAGACCTCAAACCCACCATCGCTCAGATGTTGTTTCTGGTGGCATTGGTGTGGTGCACCGGTAACTTGTGAGTGCAGACCACAAACCCGCCCTGGCTTACCTGCTGGTTCTGGTGACAGTTGTGTGGTGCACCAGTAACTTGTGAATACAGACCTCAAACCCACCATCGCTCAGATGTTGTTTCTGGTGGCATTGGTGTGGTGCACCGGTAACTTGTGAGTACAGACCACAAACCCGCCCTGGCTTACCTGCTGGTTCTGGTGACAGTTGTGTAGTGCACCGGTAACTTGTGAATACAGACCTCAAACCCGCCCTGGCTTACCTGCTGGTTCTGGTGACAGTTGTGTGGTGCACCGGTAACTTGTGAATACAGACCTCAAACCCGCCCTGGCTTACCTGCTGGTTCTGGTGACAGTTGTGTGGTGCACCGGTAACTTGTAAATACAGACCACAAACCCGCCCTGGCTCACCTGCTGGTTCTGGTAAGCAGTGACCGTGGTGAAAACCGTCTCAGAGAAGGTGAAGGTCTTCACTCCATCTCCTACCGGGACAGGCTTGGTGGGTGAGAGGTCGCTGCTGAAGTCCTTCCGGATCACATGCACCCGGGGTTGGTACTTGTGCATGGAGTGCAGGATTATCTAGGGAGATAAACACAGCACTTAAACAGATTCCCCACTTTCTTGCACTTTCGTACAACTAAAAATGACTCAGATTTCTCTTTGGAGTGAGAAGTGAACCAACGTGACTAATTTTTTGGGAAACTCCTGAGCCAAGTCTCGCATCTGGGAAGGCTTTGAAGACTTCCTTAAAGGAAGATTGGCTGTGACTGCACCTCGGTCCTGAAGCACCAGGTTCACAAGTACTTCCTGAACTCTCTTCATTGAGACTTTGATATTTGAGTGTTTACATTTCATGCACTTGAAGCCTGTGGAAGGCAGAGGAGCTTTACGTAACACACGGTCTGTTCGGCAGATGCTACTAGTCATCTCTTACAAAGGACTGAGCCGGTTGAGGCCTGAGTTCGAACTTTATAGATCCAGGAGACATGAGTACCAGTCAGGTGAAATCAGGAGACACGAGTACCAGTCATCTGAAAGCAGGAGACACGAGTACCAGTCATGTGAAATCAGGAGACACGAGTACCGTCAGGTGAAATCAGGAGACACGATTACCAGTCATCTGAAAGCAGGAGACACGAGTACCAGTCATGTGAAATGAGGAGACACGAGTACCAGTCATGTGAAAGCAGGAGACACGAGTACCAGTCATGTGAAATCAGGAGACATGAGTACCAGTCATGTGAAATCAGGAGACATGAGTACCAGTCATGTGAAATCAGGAGACCAAAGAACCAGTCATGTGAAAACAGGAGACACGAGTACCAGTCATGTGAAATCAGGAGACACGAGTACCAGTCATATGAAAGCAGGAGACACGAGTACCAGTCATGTGAAATCAGGAGACACGAGTACCAGTCAGGTGAAATCAGGAGACACGAGTACCAGTCATCTGAAAGCAGGAGACACGAGTACCAGTCATGTGAAATCAGGAGACACGAGTACCGTCAGGTGAAATCAGGAGACACGATTACCAGTCATCTGAAAGCAGGAGACACGAGTACCAGTCATGTGAAATGAGGAGACACGAGTACCAGTCATGTGAAAGCAGGAGAACGAGTACCAGTCATGTGAAATCAGGAGACATGAGTACCAGTCATGTGAAATCAGGAGACCAAAGAACCAGTCATGTGAAAACAGGAGACACGAGTACCAGTCATGTGAAATCAGGAGACACGAGTACCAGTCATATAAAAGCAGGAGACATGAGTACCAGTCATGTGAAATCAGGAGACACGAGTACCAGTCAGGTGAAATCAGGAGACACGAGTACCAGTCATCTGAAAGCAGGAGACACGAGTACCAGTCATGTGAAATCAGGAGACACGATTACCAGTCATGTGAAATCAGGAGACACGATTACCAGTCATGTGAAATGAAGAGACCAGAGAACTAGACATGTGAAATCAGGAGACATGAGTACCAGTCATGTGAAATCAGGAGACACTAGTTTTAAGTCTATGCATTCGGGAGGCTTGAGTACTAATCATGTGAAATCAGGAGACCAGAGTACCAGCAGGGGTGGCTCCTCCACTAGGGCGGAGGAGCATCGCCCCACTGCTTTCTCGCAGTGCGAGAAAACCAAAACATAAAATGGTAATAACTTTTAGTTATCCATGCAGGCGGCCTGCATGGAGAACATGGCCACCCCATTAGCCCCTGGCTGGGCGGCGTCCCGACCAATCACAACGCTGCTGGCAGCGTTGTGATCTGCTTTCCTGATTTTAAACGACTGGTACTCGGAATTCAGGAGACCGAGTACCAGTCATGTGAAATCAGGAGACACGAGTACCAGTCGTGTGAAAGCAGGAGACACGAGTACCAGTCATGTGAAATCAAGAGACACGAGTACCAGTCATGTGAAATCAGGAGTCCGAGCACCAGTCATGTGAAATCAGGAGACCGAGTACTAGTCATGTGAAATCAGGAGCCTGAGTACCAGTCATGTGAAATCAGGAGACCAGAGAACCAGTCATGTGAATTCAGGAGACCGAGTACCAGTCATGTGAAATCAGGAGACCAGAGTACCAGTCATGTGAAATCAGGAGACTGAGTACCAGTCATGTGAAATCAGGAGACTGAGTACCAGTCATGTGAAATCAGGAGTCCGAGTACCAGTCATGTGAAATCAGGAGACTGAGTACCAGTCATGTGAAATCAGGAGACCGAGTACCAGTCATGTGAAATCAGGAGACATGAGTACCAGTCATGTGAAATCAGGAGACATGAGTACCAGTCATGTGAAATCAGGAGCCTGAGTACCAGTCATGTGAAATCAGGAGACCAGAGAACCAGTCATGTGAATTCAGGAGACCGAGTACCAGTCATGTGAAATCAGGAGACCAGAGTACCAGTCATGTGAAATCAGGAGACTGAGTATCAGTCATGTGAAATCAGGAGACTGAGTACCAGTCATGTGAAATCAGGAGACTGAGTACCAGTCATGTGAAATCAGGAGACCGAGTACCAGTCATGTGAATTCAGGAGCCTGAGTACCAGTCATGTGAAATCAGGAGACATGAGTACCAGTCATGTGAAATCAGGAGTCCGAGTACCAGTCATGTGAAATCAGGAGACCAGAGTACCAGTCATGTGAAATCAGGAGACTGAGTACTAGTCATGTGAAATCAGGAGACTGAGTACCAGTCACGTAAAATCAGGAGACTGAGTACCAGTCATGTGAAATCAGGAGACATGAGTACCAGTCATGTGAAATCAGGAGACAGAGTACCAGTCATGTGAAATCAGGAGACATGAGTACCAGTCATGTGAAATCAGGAGACATGAGTACCAGTCATGTGAAATCAGGAGACCGAGTACCAGTCATGTGAAATTAGGAGACTGAGTACCAGTCATGTGAAATCAGGAAACCGAGTACCATTCATGTGAAATCAGGAGACCGAGTACCAGTCATGTGAAATCAGGAGCCTGAGTACCAGTCATGTGAAATCAGGAGACATGAGTACCAGTCATGTGAAATCAGGAGACCGAGTACCAGTCATGTGAAATCAGGAGCCTGAGTACCAGTCATGTGAAATCAGGAGACATGAGTACCAGTCATGTGAAATCAGGAAACCGAGTACCATTCATGTGAAATCAGGAGACCGAGTACCAGTCATGTGAAATCAGGAGACCAGAGTACCAGTCATGTGAAATCAGGAGACTGAGTACCAGTCATGTGAAATCAGGAGACTGAGTACCAGTCACGTGAAATCAGGAGACTGAGTACCAGTCATGTGAAATCAGGAGACATGAGTACCAGTCATGTGAAATCAGGAGACAGAGTACCAGTCATGTGAAATCAGGAGACATGAGTACCAGTCATGTGAAATCAGGAGACATGAGTACCAGTCATGTGAAATCAGGAGACCGAGTACCAGTCATGTGAAATTAGGAGACTGAGTACCAGTCATGTGAAATCAGGAAACCGAGTACCATTCATGTGAAATCAGGAGACCGAGTACCAGTCATGTGAAATCAGGAGCCTGAGTACCAGTCATGTGAAATCAGGAGACATGAGTACCAGTCATGTGAAATCAGGAGACCGAGTACCATTCATGTGAAATCAGGAGACCGAGTACCAGTCATGTGAAATCAGGAGCCTGAGTACCAGTCATGTGAAATCAGGAGACATGAGTACCAGTCATGTGAAATCAGGAAACCGAGTACCATTCATGTGAAATCAGGAGACCGAGTACCAGTCATGTGAAATCAGGAGAAATGCATTCTAACTCCATACATCCAGGAGACTTGAGTTACAGGTTCAGTACAGAAAGGTGGCATGGATTTATTTACTGATTTATTTATTGAGCGGGTCTTGTACAGCTCTGTGTGTCACATTTCAGGTACTTAACAGTGCTAAGGTGATGAGACAGATACAGTTTTGAGGGAGAAAGGATGCAGTTAGAGACGAGCTGAATGCGACCCTTGTTTGATGAGAGGAAGTTAAAGCTGAAACTACAGAGGGGAGTTTTGAGAAATGTTCTGAACCTATTGTGGTTAGCCTCAAGTCTCTGGCTTAAGATTTTAGTGTTTCATTGGGAACTCAGTTGAGCCCCCACAAACTGCTTCTTTTATATTTACTAATATTTATTTACGTCTCTGGTTATTTTATGTTATGATGTAAAGAATTCATATAGTTGTTCAGTGCCTAGAATCTGCATTTCTGGTACTGTTGAGCTTTACAATTAAAATGCAAATACAACCTGGGGCTTCTACTCCCAAGGATTTTCTTCCACGTTCTAGCACCTGAAGTATCGTTGGTTGATCGGATTTGCAGATGCTGAGAGAAGGTCTCATGGTCTGGCTCATTCGATCAGGCATGTTTCTCCCATTCCCAGAACCTCAGTTTTGTCTCAGCTCGTGGAGAAGAGGTTCTCCTTCATGATCGACCACAAAGCACCAGGCAATGCTGGCTCTTTTCCTGGGCCTGTTACCCAGTCCTAGGTGCCTCTGAGAGTCATCGCTGTATGTTTGGAGGGTCCCCTGATGCTGCTCTTGCACTATGCCCGGAGACGTGTACCAAGGTTAAAATGTAGATAGGACATGCATGATTCTTGGGGGATGCTACAACACTGGGTGAGCAGATGACTTCACCGACCCAAACCTGACTTTTTGGATGAGGTTGGTAAAATGACTGAATCCCTACCTGAGCAGGTCCAGATATGCCCACCCCGTTGCCCTAGCCTTTGCAGCAGTACTCAGTAGTGAAGAGAGTTGTGGCCAGCAGCGAGGGAATCAGAGGTGGCTCCATGTTGTCCATGGAGAGGAGAAGCTCTACCCTCGTGTTGACTAAGGTGGATTCAATGCCCCTCACAAGCCTGACGCTGGTCCAAGGCTCTTCTCAGTCTAGGAGGCCTCCTTATGGAGCCAACAACCCAATGGCTGGAAACGTAGCCTGACCATCGAGAACTATAGCGTGCTCTGAAGACCTGGACTTATCCCTGTCCATTGGCTTCACAGCATTAAGAGCATTTGCACCAAGATGCGTCAGGGATGGTGTGTTTGTTAAATAATAACATACATGAAATGGAATTCGTAGGATAACGTTGTGCAAAGATGTCATTGTTGCTGGGGTTTTCTTGATGTCTGTGTGTGTGGGTTGTGTGTGGGCCCCACCTGGAATGCTGATATTGGAGGTTGCCGCAGGATTTTAGGGTTGGAGGTACATTCCAGGTCAGTGGGGGAAGATTTCTAGAGTTAAAGGTACATTCCAGGTTAGTTGGGGAAGTTTTCTCGAGTTGGAGGTACATTCCAGGTCAGTTGGGGAAGTTTTCTGGGGTTGGAGGTACATTCTAGGTTAGTTGGGGAAATTTTCTAGAATTGAAGGTACATTCCAGGTCAGTTGAGGAAGTTTTCTAGAGTTGGAGGTACATTACAGGTCAGTTGGGGAAGTTTTCTAAAGTTGAAGGTACATTCTACGTCAGTTGGGGAAGTTTTCTAGGGTTGGAGGTACATTACATCCCAGGCCAGTTAGGGCAGTTTTCTAGAGTTGAAGGTACATTCCAGGTCAGTTGGGGAAGTTTTCTAGAATTGAAGGTACATTCCAGGTCAGTTGGGGAAGTTTTTAGAATTGAAGGCACATTCCAGGTCAGTTGTGGAAGTTTTCTAGAGTTGAAGGTACATTATAGATCAGTTGGGGAAGTTTTCAAGAGTTGAAGGTACATTTTACGGAAGTTTTCTAGGGTTGAAGGTACATTCTAAGTCAGCTGGTGAAGTTTTCTAGAGTTGAAGATACATTCCAGGTCAGTTGGGGAAGTTTTCTAGAGTTAAAGGTACATTCCAGGTCCGTTGGGGAAGTTTCTAGAGTTGAAGGTACCTTCTACGTCAGTTGGGGATGTTTTCTAGAGTTGAAGGTACATATTAGATCAGTTGGGGAAGTTTTCTAGGGTTGGAGGTACATTCTACATCAGTTGGGGAAGTTTTCTAGAATTGAAGGTACATTCTAAGTCAGCTGGGGAAGTTTTCTAAAGTTGAAGGTACATTCCAGGTCCGTTGCGGAAGTTTCTAGAGTTGAAGGTACCTTCTACGTCAATTGGGGAAGTTATCTACGGTTGAGGGTACATATTAGATCAGTTGGGGAAGTTTTCTGGGATTGGAGGTACATTCTACATCAGTTGGGGAAGTTTTCTAGAGTTGAAGGTACTCTCTAAGTCAGCTGGGGAAGTTTTCTAAAGTTGAAGGTACATTCCAGCTCCGTTGGGGAAGTTTTCTAGAGTTGAAGGTACATATTAGATCAGTTGGGGAAGTTTTCTGGGATTGGAGGTACATTCTACATCAGTTGGGGAAGTTTTCTAGAGTTGAAGGTACTATCTAAGTCAGCTGGGGAAGTTTTCTAAAGTTGAAGGTACATTCCAGCTCCGTTGGGGAAGTTTTCTAGAGTTGAAGGTACCTTCTAAGTCAGCTGGGGAAGTTTTCTAAAGTTGAAGGTACATTCCAGGTCAGTTGGGGAAGTTTTTAGAATTGAAGGTACATTCCAGGTCAGCTGGGAAAGTTTTCTAAAGTTGAAGGTACATTCCAGGTCAGTTGGGGAAGTTTTCTAAAGTTGAAGGTACATTCCAGCTCCGTTGGGGAAGTTTTCTAGAGTTGAAGGTACATTCCAGGTCAGTTGGGGAAGTTTTCTAGAGTTGAAGGTACATTCCAGGTCAGTTGGGGAAGTTTTCTAGAGTTGAAGGTACATATTAGATCAGTTAGGGGAAGTTTTCTGGGATTGGAGGTACATTCTACATCAGTTGGGGAAGTTTTCTAGAGTTGAAGGTACCTTCTAAGTCAGCTGGGGAAGTTTTCTAAAGTTGAAGGTACATTCCAGGTCAGTTGGGGAAGTTTTCTAGAGTTGAAGGTACATTCCAGGTCAGTTGGGGAAGTTTTTAGAATTGAAGGTACATTCCAGGTCAGTTGGGGAAGTTTTCTAGAGTTGAAGGTACATTCCAGGTCAGTTGGGGAAGTTTTCTAGAGTTGAAGGTACATATTAGATCAGTTGGGGAAGTTTTCTGGGATTGGAGGTACATTCTACATCAGTTGGGGAAGTTTTCTAGAGTTGAAGGTACCTTCTAAGTCAGCTGGGGACGTTTTCTAAAGTTGAAGGTACATTCCAGGTCAGTTGGGGAAGTTTTCTAGAGTTGAAGGTACATTCCAGGTCAGTTGGGGAAGTTTTTTAGAATTGAAGGTACATTCCAGGTCAGTTGGGGAAGTTTTCTAGAGTTGAAGGTACATTATAGATCAGTTGGGGAAGTTTTCTAGAGTTGAAGGTACATTATAGATCAGTTGGGGAAGTTTTCAAGAGTTGAAGGTACATTCTAGGTCAGTTGCTCCTCTGCCCTGGCTCTTTTGGTTGTAGTTCTAGAGCTTTAGTAAAACTACAAATTAGAACTTACTTGTTGCGTAGCCTCTTCTCAATTATCATTTGATCTATAGCGCCTTGAGGTATAAGCACTATAAATATGTTTCAGTTTGAGGTCGGCCCCAAATGGTGCTAGAACCTGCAGATTTTGTGCCCTACATCTCTTAATCTAAGCTGTGACTTGTCAACCTAACTCCCCTGTGTTGTGTTAACACTAAAATAGGAACACTTAGCGCCCATTGGGCCGTGCAACAGTAGCCACGACCGTGGGACACCAGTGCAAATGAGAGTGACTCACCGGAGAACCGCCCACTGGCTGCCCCAGGGCCTGGCTACAAAAGTCCCTTTGTGAGGCTCATGCAAGCTCCCACAGCCTACAGCCTATATCATAACTTCTTGGAGCAGAGCGCAGCCACAACTAACCTTTTTTCGCACCAACAGCAAAAATCAGGGGAACACCACAACCTTCCTTCATCCTCACATGACACTATTTATAACGACACCAGCTGGAAAATGGCGGCGTGCCTACAAGAAAGGCCGCAGGGGGTGTCCTCCTTCCCATGCGTGCGCATGTATGGAGCCTTCCTCTTCCAAGAGATGAAAGCGACTCTCTGCTCACAAAACACAAGCCCAGCATCGCTTCATCTGCCTGGCCTTTGAAATGGCCCAAACCCAACTGTGCTCATTTCCGGTTCTGCTTCGCGCCTCGGCCGGGGTTAGTCCCCATTTTCTGCAGGCTCCATGTCCTGTACGTGCTGCAGCGGTTGGGGTGGGTTTCCAGCTGTCCTGAATGTAATCTGTTTACGTCCTATCTGTGGGAAGCTTTTCATCAAATTGAGAACAACTCGGTTTGTAATCAGAGCGCTTTGTCAATGTTACAGAAGAGAAACGCGGCTTGAAGCTGCTCCGGGCGGACTCTGGGAGTCCAGGCCTACCAGCAGAGCGCTTCTTTCCGCTGACATCATCCGACGGCGCTTTTATGGGGTTTCCTGGCGTCCCGTTGGGATGAAGAGGCCCAGCCAGCAGCGCCATGACACTTCTGCACACTCTGGCTCTTTTACATACATGCCTACATTTTAGGACAGGGACGTGGGAG
Source organism: Calotriton arnoldi (assembly GCA_963921515.1). Lineage (NCBI taxonomy): Eukaryota > Metazoa > Chordata > Amphibia > Caudata > Salamandridae > Calotriton > Calotriton arnoldi. The sequence continues at coordinate 1,353,169 of CAWUFW010001899.1, read as the reverse complement.
ATTTAAAATAAAAAATCGGGAGAATGAAAATTCCCCATTGACTTCTATTGTAGAAAATGCAATTTCAGGCGGGATGCCAGAGACACCTACCGAGGGAGCCAGAGGCCTGCTGGGCTGTGCTAACGTCAGAGGACTTCCTGGCAGCATTGGGTCAGAGTCAGTCATGTGTCAGGCTGGTATGTGGGGTCAGTGTAACAGCTGCTGGTGCATCTGTGTCCTTCGCTTAACCCTCTTGTGCCACGTGACGTGGTAACACCCGGTGCAAACATACCTCGGAGCCAATAATATGTTCCTTAGTCTTTTTTGGAGCCCCCACTTTATATCGCTGTGTTACTTCACGGGCGGCAGGCGGTATTTGCGTCTTTTTGACATGCGTTATTGCTGCATTATTCACATTTACTCCGGGCAATTACCTGGTAATAACTGCCTGTGCTACAGTTACATGTAGGCCAATGTGCGCTCCTCTCATGAGGGGCCCTAGCATGGAACTCATAAGGGGCCCTAGCATTGAACTCATAAGGGGCCCTAGCATGGAACTCATAAGGAGCCCTAGCATTGAACTCATAAGGGGCCCTAGCATGGAACTCATAAGGGGCCCTAGCATTTAACTCATAAGGGCCCTAGCATTTAACTCATAAGGGGCCCTGGCAAACTCATAAGGGCCCCTGGCATTGTACTCATAAGGGGCCCTGGCATTGAACTCATAAGGGGCCCTGGCATTGAACTCATAAGGGGCCCTGGCATTGAACTCATAAGGGGCCTTGGCATTGAACTCATAAGGGGACCTGGCATTGAACTCATAAGGGGCCCTAGCATTGAACTCATATGGGGCCCTGGCATTGAACTGGGCCCTGGCATTGAACTCATAAGGGGACCTTGGCATTGAACTCATAAGGGGCCCTAGCATTGAACTCATAAGGGGCCCCAGCATTGAACTCATAAGGGGCCCGAGCATTGAACTCATAAGGGGCCCTGGCATTGAACTCATAAGGGGCCCTGGCATTGAACTCATTAGGGGCCCTGGCATTGAACTCATAAGGGGCCCTAGCATTGAACTCATAAGGGGCCCTGGCAAACTCATAAGGGCCCCTGGCATTGTACTCATAAGGGGCCCTGGCATTGAACTCATAAGGGGCCCTGGCATTGAACTCATTAGGGGCCCTGGCATTGTACTCATAAGGGGCCCTGGCATTGAACTCATAAGGGGCACTAGCAATGAACTCATAAGGGGCCCTGGCATTGAACTGGGCCCTGGCATTGAACTCATAAGGGGCCCTGGCATTGAACTCATAAGGGGCCCTAGCATGGAACTCATAAGGGGCCCTAGCATTGAACTCATAAGGGGCCCTAGAATGGAAATCATAAGGGGCCCTAGCATTGAACTCATAAGGGCCCTAGCATTTAACTCATAAGGGGCCCTGGCAAACTCATAAGGGCCCCTGGCATTGTACTCATAAGGGGCCCTGGCATTGAACTCATAAGGGGCCCTGGCATTGAACTCATAAGGGGCCCTGGCATTGAACTCATAAGGGTCCCTAGCATTGAACTCATAAGGGGCCCTGGCATTGAACTCATAAGGGGCCCTGGCATTGAACTCATAAGGGGCCCTGGCATTGAACTCATAAGGGGCCTTGGCATTGAACTCATAAGGGGACCTGGCATTGAACTCATAAGGGGCCCTAGCATTGAACTCATATGGGGCCCTGGCATTGAACTGGGCCCTGGCATTGAACTCATAAGGGGCCCTTGGCATTGAACTCATAAGGGGCCCTAGCATTTAACTCATAAGGGGCCCCAGCATTGAACTCATAAGGGGCCCTAGCATTGAACTCATAAGGGGCCCTGGCATTGAACTCATAAGGGGCCCTGGCATTGAACTCATTAGGGGCCCTGGCATTGAACTCATAAGGGGCCCTAGCATTGAACTCATAAGGGGCCCTGGCAAACTCATAAGGGCCCCTGGCATTGTACTCATAAGGGGCCCTGGCATTGAACTCATAAGGGGCCCTGGCATTGAACTCATTAGGGGCCCTGGCATTGTACTCATAAGGGGCCCTGGCATTGAACTCATAAGGGGCACTAGCAATGAACTCATAAGGGGCCCTGGCATTGAACTGGGCCCTGGCATTGAACTCATAAGGGGCCCTGGCATTGAACTCATAAGGGGCCCTAGCATTAAACTCAGAAGGGGCCCTGGCATTGAACTCATAAGGGGCCCTGGCATTGAATTCATAAGGGCCCCTGGCATTGAACTCATAATGGGCCCTGGCAAACTCATAAGGGCCCCTGGCATTGAAGTCATAAGGGGCCCTGGCATTGAACTCATTAGGGCCCTGGCATTGAACTTAGAAGGGGCCCTGGCATTGAACCCAGAAGGGGCACTGGCATTGAGCTCAGAAGGGGCCCTGGCATTGAACTCATAAGGGGCCCTAGCATTGAATTCATAAGGACCCCTGGCATTGAACTCATAAGGGGCCCTGGCAAACTCATAAGGGCCCCTGGCATTGAAGTCATAAGGGGCCCTGGCATTGAACTCATTAGGGCCCTGGCATTGAACTTAGAAGGGGCCCTGGCATTGAACCCAGAAGGGGCACTGGCATTGAACTCAGAAGGGGCCCTGGCATTGAACTCATAAGGGGCCCTAGCATTGAACTCATAAGGGGCCCTGGCAAACTCATAAGGGCCCCTGGCATTGTACTCATAAGGGGCCCTGGCATTGAACTCATAAGGGGCCCTGGCATTGAACTCATTAGGGGCCCTGGCATTGTACTCATAAGGGGCCCTGGCATTGAACTCATAAGGGGCACTAGCAATGAACTCATAAGGGGCCCTGGCATTGAACTGGGCCCTGGCATTGAACTCATAAGGGGCCCTGGCATTGAACTCATAAGGGGCCCTAGCATTAAACTCAGAAGGGGCCCTGGCATTGAACTCATAAGGGGCCCTGGCATTGAATTCATAAGGGCCTCTGGCATTGAACTCATAATGGGCCCTGGCAAACTCATAAGGGCCCCTGGCATTGAAGTCATAAGGGGCCCTGGCATTGAACTCATTAGGGCCCTGACATTGAACTTAGAAGGGGCCCTGGCATTGAACCCAGAAGGGGCACTGGCATTGAACTCAGAAGGGGCCCTGGCATTGAACTCATAAGGGGCCCTAGCATTGAATTCATAAGGACCCCTGGCATTGAACTCATAAGGGGCCCTGGCAAACTCATAAGGGCCCCTGGCATTGAACTCATAAGGGGCCCTGGCATTGAACTGGGCCCTGGCATTGAACTCATAAGGGGCCCTGGCATTGAACTCATAAGGGGGCCCTGGCATTGAACTCATAAGGGGCCCTAGCATTGAACTCATAAGGGGCCCTGGCATTGAACTCATAAGGGGCCCTGGCATTTAACTCATAAGGGGCCCTGGCATTGAACTCATAAGGGACCCTGGCATTGAACTCATAAGGGGCCCTGGCATTTAACTCATAAGGGGCCCTGGCATTGAACTCAGAAGGGGCCCTGGCATTGAACTCAGAAGGGGCCCTGGCATTGAACTCAGAAGGGGCCCTGGCATTGAACTCATAAGGGGCCCTGGCATTGAACTCATAAGGGGCCCTAGCATTGAACTCATAAGGGGCCCTGGCATTGAACTCATAAGGGGCCCTAGCATTGAACTCATAAGGGGCCCTGGCATTGAACTCATAAGGGGCCCTAGCATTGAACTCATAAGGGGCCCTGGCATTGAATTCATAAGGGGCCCTAGCATTGAACTCATTAGGGGCCCTAGCATTGAACTCATAAGGGGCCCTGGCATTGAACTCATAAGGGGCCCTAGCATTGGACTCATAAGGGGCCCTAGCATTGAACTCATTAGGGGCCCTAGTATTGAACTCATAAGGAGCCCTGGCATTGAACTCATAAGGGGCCTTAGCATTGAACTCATAAGGGACCCTGGCATTGAACTCATAAGGGGCCCTGGCATTGAACTCATAAGGGGCCCTAGCATTGAACTCATAAGGGGCCCTGGCATTGAACTCATAAGGGGCCCTGGCATTGAACTCATAAGGGGCCCTGGCATTGAACTCATAAGGGGCCCTGGCATTGAACTCATAAGGGGCCCTGGCATTGAACTCATAAGGGACCCTGGCATTGAACTCATAAGGGGCCCTGGCATTGAACTCATAAGGGGCCCTGGCATTGAACTCAGAAGGGGCCCTGGCATTGAACTCATAAGGGGCCCTAGCATTGAACTCAGAAGGGGCCCTGGCATTGAACTCATAAGGGGACCTGACATTGAACTCATAAGGGGCCCTGGCATTGAACTCATAAGGGGCCCTGGCATTGAACTCAGAAGGGGCCCTAGCATTGAAACCAGTGCCCAGAGCAATATCAGCTCCTCTTAACACAAGCACGAGGGTAAGTGACACCAGTCAAATCACAAGTAATTAGGGTAGGCCTGAGCGAAATTTTAATTAAGCTGGTGTAAATTAAACTGGTGTCATTTACATGAATTTCCTGTAATTACGCACAATTTGTTATAAAAAATTTAACACAAATGGTGCAATTCATAATAATTTTCAGTTAAATTTTTCTACGAATACACGGGAAGAAGAGAACGCGAGCAGCTGTTGTTCCTGATGTTCCTGTTTAAAAACGTCCCCGAGCCAAAAATTGAGGATGCAGTTTCTGCTAAAATGTAGCGTGAAATTATGGATTTGCATTTAATTATGCATAATTTTGGATCATTAAGCAAATGGAAACTACACAAATTTCGCCCAATCCTAATTTAGGGCCAGATGTATGAAGACATTTTGACTTCTCAAAAGTTCCGATTCGCACAACACAGGCCCTTTGCGACCTCAGAAAAGCGAATTGGTATATAACAAACCCTAATTGCGAGTCAGAAACACGTTACCAAATCGCAATTTGGGTTTGGGACTAGACACCAAATTGATATTTGAAAAGGGCTTGCGTAGGGTGTCCCCCTTCCAAATACCTATTCGGAATGGAAGGTAATAATGTTTTGCGACTGATATACAGTTGCAAAACATTAATATTTCACAGGCTACACAAATGTAGTGGTAACCCATTCACAAATGCGAAGGGGTCCTTGGCAAATGATGACATAACATTTTTTAAGAGTAGGCAGTGGTCCCAAGGACCCTCTCTTGTACAGTCTTGAGTGTCCTTCCAAGGGCCCCACATCTTGAGGAATGTTTGTGGATAACCCCGGGCATGCACACTGGCTCATCCACGTGCTTGCACCACTCTACATTGCGTGACCACTCAGTCAAGTTTGAGGGTTGTGCACTTCCCCGCCACCAGGCTATGTCTCTTTTGGCCACAAGTAAGGCAGTATTACCAAAGAGCAGCATGTATTTTGGGATTGATCGCCCCCCCCCTTCTGCCCAGGCTCACCACTCGTCAAGTAAGGGTAACGTCTTCTCCTGTGGTTTGTCGATGCATGTTGTATGCCACAGGTTACTGAGGAGTGGGCATAGCCGCAGGGTCTGGAGTACGGCACCTGACATGTTGCAACCCCCTAAGACGTTCATCACTTGCACTCCCCCCATTTTGTGTTCCCTTGTCCTAGTGAAATATGCCTTGTGAAGTACTTTGAGTTGTACCGGGTGAATTGCAGCCCCAAAGGCTGCCGCTCAGGGGTATTTACATGCCTCCTCCAGTCGGCGTCCTCCAGCATGCCCAAATCTTGATCCCACTGGTTCCTGAGGCACGTCATGGGTTGCCCACAATCGATTAGAAGTGTTTTACAAGGTCTGAGTCGTGGCATGTCATCATAGGGGTGCAGTTAGTATCCTGAACTCAAGAGGGGTGTCATCCTCGGCGTCCCGCAGTGAATGCCCACATGTAGTCAGTGCGTGTTTCAATGGCTGGTGTTTGAATTACTGGGACTTCATCAGTTCATGTTGTGCTTGTAGGTCTGGGGAGGATAACAAGCCCTCTGGACCCACATGTCACACAGTTTTGAGATACTTATGAGGTTCCATTGACAGAATCCCCCCAGCTCTAGAGGTAGGTGATATATTCTAGCTCTGGCAGCGGAATTTCCGGAATTTTGGCCACTCCATGTTAGGCTTGTAACACGGAGTTCTGGCCGCGTGGAGTTTTATTCTGCGTGCGGCTCAAAGACTGTAAGTTGGGGAGTGAGATTTGGTGTCCCCTAGCATGATTTTCGATCACTAGGGGGGCACCCGGAGAGATTTCTCCATTATGGGCGGTCGTGACTGTTCGCGGTCAGAAAACTAGTGCTCAACTAGAAAATCAACTTGAGTGGCAGCAAAATTAACTCGAGAAGCTGCGCTCTCTGCCGCGCGTGCGGTGCCATTTGTGCTGATTTTTCAGCACGGAACGAGCTTTGAGCTTTAAATCACAACTCAAGCAGCGCGATTTGCCTATTTCTGCCCATTTGCGGAATTCCGCAGAATCTCGCGGAGTTTTTATAACTCCGCAAGTTCTGCCCAGGTCTACTCAGTCCCTCCACCTCTCTCAGTAGTTCGGAGTGCTACAGAGGCATCTTGAATGTAAGCGTTCCCTTCCATACCGTTGCTTCCGTGGCAGACGTCTAGCTCTTGACTACCGTTTTGTCTGATTGACTTCTATGGCAGAAGCGGTTCCGCCATAGAGCGCCCTCAGGAACATCCTTGGTTCCATTTCTCTTCTATCTGCTTTCATTAAGGGCACCTGTCATGGCAAAAAGACATGAGTCATTAACCACCGCCAAATGGGACACCCAACAGTAAAGTTTTAGATCGCGTAGTGCTATTCCCCCAGCGTTGGGGCTCTTGCTGCATGTTTTCAGTACTATCCTGTGGGATTCGATATCCCATAACAGCGTCCTAGTTACCCCGTCCCCCTTGCAAAGAAGCTGTCGGTGACTGCGTGGGGAGAGTTATGCAACAGATATAAAACTTTGGGGATGACGATCATTTTGTATAGTCCTGCCTTACTCATTAGTGAAATCAGAAGTTTCCTGCAGTGATCTGCACCCCCTCCGCCCCCGCTTATATTCTTCTAGGATTCTGGCAAAGTTATTCCTCATGAAATCATTCGTATTCATCGTGACGTAAATGCCAAGATATCTAAACCCAGCTTTTGTCCATTGCATCGGTCGGGCACACCTAGTTCCCCGGGGCTGCCACTCAGTGAGCAGACACGTAATCGATTTTTGCCAGTTGATATTTATGCCTGAATAGAGACCGAAGATGGTAAGGATCTCCAGCACCCTGGGGATTGACCATTCCGGGTCCGCCAGATAGAGAAGTATGTTACCCTCAAAAAGGGATATGAGATCCTCCCAGACAAGACCCCATCTGAGTCCCCTTGTTCGTATTATATTGATCTGGTCCTATCAGTGCATCTAGTGATCCATACAGGCCAGGATCTTTGCCTCAACGTTAATCAAAGAGATAGGCCAGTAGGAGGCACATTCGTTTGGTGGTTTGCCTTTCTTATGTTTACAGTGCAGAGGTCTCTCAGGAGGCTTCCCTCTCATCGAGCCTCACAAAACAGCAGCGCGAGCCAGTCACACAGCTTCCCACTAAGGCATTTAAACATTTCCAGGGGCAACCCTTTGGGACCTGGGGCTTTCCTGCTTTTGGTTTGTTTTATTGCATCTGCCACCTCTGTTGAGAACATTCTTGAACCCAGAAGGATCCCTTGCATGGTCCAGACTCCTCACCTCTTTTAATGCTGCCCCATATATTGATATCTCTCAATCTCCCCAGTACGTACCCAACGTCAGGCAGGTTTCAGAGCAACCACACAAGCAACATTTACCAGGCCACGTTTGAGTATTAACAGGATGGTTGGAGAGCTAGAGGGACTTTTCAAAAGTCTTTTTAGGGAAAGATTCTCAGCAAAGGATCACACATTCCCCTTATTCCAGAATAAAAAACTGCAGCCACTCGGCCTGCGAGTTACAGATTTCTAGAGTTGTTGAAACAGCATTCCCTCTACATGTGGATTGTAGGAATATAGGTGTGTTTGTGTAGTGGGGATTTGTAGAACTTTACATCTCTCAATCTGACCTATCAGTCTCACATCAGCACCATCTTCACATCCAAGTTAACAAACTCCTGCCCTCGACCATGAAGGGAACATTCAGAGAATTCTGGACTTTAAGTCTTGATGGGAATTGAGGACCATGCATTTTGACTTTTCTGTATTAATGGTTAAGCGTCTAATAGTGTAAGCATTTGAAAAGGCATTCTAAAATGTTTTAAAGCATCATCAGACTTCTGGACAGGGATTAGGTGATGGCCTCGAAGGACAAGATTGAAACCTTATCATCAACCCATTGGGATGCATCCTTGGTGCAATGGGCCAAATGTTTGAGCAAGCCACCGATGAACCAAAAAAGAGAGAGCGCAAGTACACAGCTGGGTCATGTGCCAATGGCGGAAGGGATCATGAGTGACAGTAGTTCACTCAGGATCCCTATTTCAGAGAGGAGATTCAGGAGCCCCATCAAATGCTGTCTTCAGGTCCAAGGAGGCAACAATAAGAGGCATCGGACATTTAAGTGATCTGAAGGCATACTGAATTTGAAAGTCATCGCCCACGAATACTTGCTGGTCAATTTTTAGACAGTTTACACTGACTTAGTATGACACAATGAGGAAACAAAAAGCCTTACCCATGTGGTGAAATGCTGTCTCACTACAATTGCCCATCTGATAGAGGTTCACCTAAGTTGAAAGAGCCTCCAGGAACCTATGAAATTCATGGGGCCAAGGGCTTCGTTGAGGTCACAGACATGCTCAGTGTGTTCCATGTCCCTTCTGTCCCCTTGTGGTCATTAAAGTTCCTGGAGGAAAGGTGTGGATTCCCAGGCAGGACATTCACCTCACGGCCAGATTCCCAGACAGCCCCACTCCCCCTCATTGCCTTTGCTTCTATGGGCCTTGCTCCTCTCTCACACAGCTTGTGTGTGATCCACCCTCCTGGTTTGCACCTGCTTTGATACGTTTCTGCTTCGATAGGCCACACTCCTATCTCACACTGGTTGGTCCACCTCCTGGTTCACTGCAGCTTCGATAAGCCTACTGCCAGACTCGCTGTTGCTTTGATGGGCTTCCGTCTTGCCTTCCATTGGCTTAGATGCTCCAGTCCACCCGTACTCTGGCTTAGATCCTCCTACCTCTACCCTTGCTCTGGCTTCGTTGGACCTCCTTTCTCACACTGGTTGGTCCACCTTCTGCTTCACTGCAGCTTTGATAAGCCTATTGCTGGACTCGCTCTTGCATTGATGGGGTTCCCTCTTGCCTATAACTGGCTTAGATAAGCCTCAGTTCACCCTTGCTCTGGCTTAGATCTGTCTACCTCCACCCTAGCTTTAGCTTTGATGAGCCTCCCTCCTACACATGCAGATACACAGCACTGACTCACATGGCCTTGGTCATCCAGCTCGTTGTTGGTCAGCTTAAGTTTGTCGAAACTGACCACCTGCCTCATCCAGGTGTCTCCAGAAGCCAGCGAGTCGGGGTGAATGTATACCCGTGGGGGCACAGGAGAGTCAGCGTTGCCAGCTACCATCCACTTTGAACTGTGATAGACGTACCTGAGAGAAAGAGGATGAAGCGGGCAGTTAAGGAACCATCACCATGCACAATGTGTAGAGCAAAACATGTGCACTGGGACAGTGGAGTAAGAAGGTGTGTGAATAAGTGTCATAGCGTATGAGAGTGGGTGTAGAGGTGAGAAAACGCGTGAACGAGTGCCATAGCATGAGAGAGTGGGTGTACAGGTGAGAAAACGTGTGAATGAGTGTCATAGCATGAGAGAGTGGGTGTACAAGTAAGAAAGCGTGTGAATGAGTGTCATAGCATGAGAGAGTGGGCGTACAGGTGAGAAAACGTGTGAATGAGTGTCATAGCATGAGAAAGTGGGTGTCCAGGTGAGAAAATGTGTGAATGACTGTCATAGCATGAGAGAGTGGGTGTACAGTTGAGAAAACGTATGAATGAGTGTGATAGCGAGTAAGACTCTGCATGTAGGTCAGCAAATGTGGGAGTGTCTCGGGCAAGTGAGAATGGCTCTGCAGGTGCACAAATGTGCAAGTGACTGTCACAGCATGTGAGAGCGACTATATAGGTGAGTAATTGTGTGAGTCACTGTCCTAGCACGCAAGATTGATTGTATAGGTGAGGAATTGTGGACTGTCATTGCATGTGAAAGTGGGTGTATACGTGAACAAATGTGTGGGTGGGTGTCCCCCGCATGTGAGAGAGGGTGTACTGGACAGCAAATGTATGAGCATCTCCAGTGCATGAGAGTGGGTGTCTACAAATGTGTGAGCATCTCAAACAGGTAAAAGTGGTTGTGTGAGTGTACTAGTCTGTGAGTGAGTTTGTATGAGCAGGTAGATGAGTTATTGTCTCAGAGGGCATGCATAGGAGTACACATAATTGAGTTAGAGTGTGAGTGAGAAGGTTTGCAAACACCAGCCTGCGTTTGATGAGAGTGTGTGTGTGTGTGTATGCATTTGGGTAGGTGAGTACCCTTATGAGCGCGTGTGACTTGGGGGGGGTTGTGTTTGTAATTGAGTGTGCATTTATATTTGAAAACCTGAGGATGAATGAGTGCATGCGATTGACAGTGTGTGACTGCCTGTGCGTATGAGTGACAAAAGGCATCTTCTAGGATATTACAAGGATGCAGGTTCAGGGAGTAATGCAGAGCTCATACACATGAGTACAGGATGGATGAAGGTGGATGAGAGTGACTTCCGGATACTGGAGTGAGTAGGCATGAGTATAGAGTCCTTGAGTTAAGTTGGGTTCTGTAATGGGTGAAGTGCGGAAGCAGCAAGCAGTTCTTAAAGGTGCTGAAAAAGGTGACCCTAGAACTCAAAGGGGGTGAGCTTGAGTGTATATTGGGGGAGTGGGGTGTTTTACTTTGCATTGCTCGACCGCAGATAGAGAAGGCCGAACTCCATGTTATTTTTTATTTGAAGTTTTGTAGTTGCAGTTTGATTTGTGATTAGCTCCTGGTTTTGTGTTGGATATTTCTCTGTGAGGCAAGCAGTTGAATTCACCATTGTTGTCTTGTGCTGCACCAGCACTTGGAGATGTTTGTTGATGTTTGTTGATTACCAGTGTAGATAATGATTTGGGATGAGTGTTAGAGAGATGTGACACAAGGCGCATTGGTCTTTGCTGAGTTGTGCCATGGAGAGAGGACAAGCTTACGAGTAGAGAATTGGCACAATACCCACTACAAGACCCAGGTACATTGCCACCCCATTTCCACATACACACTATAAACCTCACTTGAATCATGCTGGCTGCAAGACTTAGTGAATAATTTCCACCGCTCACGCCTGCAGAATAATAGGCTGTATGACCCGGGTCTACTCAAGGATCAAGAGTACTATGACACAGGTCAACAAATAGGATCCCCCTCACTTCCACCATGCTCACTGAGTGACTGAGCGTGCAATGCCATGACAACATTCACCCTTCCTCAAGGTCCAGTGGGTTGTATTCCCTTCTACCATCGCACCTCAAGATCAGCAACACAAAGCCAACAATCCACCATCGTAGCACCTTAAAGACTAAGAGCAGAATATCACCCTCAACCACCACTAAGCGCACTTAACTGAGTGTATGATCACAGCCACAGAAACCCACATAGTACAAGGGACTGGAACCTGCCAACCTCCCCCCCCCCCCCAGAGCCTTGAGACCCTTACGGGTGAGTAGTCGCGCTTACCAAACGCCTGATTGATTGATTGATTGAGGGCACTCCCCTCTGCCACACTCACTGCAAGATCCTACCTAAACCAAGCCTTCTACAAGAGCCACAATCTCATCATCCTGCTCAATGAAGCTCAGAATACCATCCAGTGTAGCACCATGTCACTGCCAGAACCAAGAACACCAAACCAGTTCCCCTCCACCTCAACAAAGAAAGAATAAATGCATAACACCCCCTATATTAGCCCACCTACTCAACCAGTGCACGTCATCCCACCACCACCACACACTCAGATACCATTTGCATTTTATCATGCTGACTGCAAGACCAAGTTCAAGATGTCAACCTCCTGTCAAAGTGTCCACTTGAACATCTGAGTGCATGCTGACTGTACGACATGGGCAACGTACCCATAGTAAGACAGAGCACCCGGCCAATCTGTACTCCACTACACCCACTGTAGTATCAAGGCAAATGCCACAGTGACGTGGTGAGCAGACTCCTGTTCCCTAGTACACTGAAAACATTGTAAGATCAAGGTAATAGACCCACAGTGAGACAGAAAGCACACTGACGTTCCGCACTCCACTATGCCCATTGTAAGACCAAGTCAATATACCACAGTAAGCTGGAAAGCACACTGTTGTAACCTAATCCACCATGTGCAGCATAAGGCCAAGGGCCAATGCAATATCTCTAGAGTGAAACGGACATCACTGTGCCTTTCTGTACTCCACCATACCCACTTTAATACCTAGAGCAGCATACCAAGATTGAGACGAAGATCACACTACCATTTGGTACTCTACCACACCCACTGTAGGACTAAGTCAATTTACCCAGAGAGAAACAGACAGCACCCTGCCTTTTCATAATCCACGATGCCCACTGTAGGACCGAGGTCAATATACACACAGCGAGAGGGAGATTACCCTGCCATTCCATACTCGACAATGCCCACTCTAGGATCGAGGACAATATACACACAGCGAGAGGGAGAGCACCCTGCCTTTCCATAATCCACGATGCCCACTGTAGGACCGAGGTCAATATACACACAGAGAGGGAGAGCACCTTGCCATTCCATACTCCATGATACCCACTCTAGGACCAAGGGCAATATACACACAGCGAGAGGGAGATTTCCCTGCCATTCCATACTCGACAATGCCCACTCTAGGATCGAGGGCAATATACACACAGCGAGAGGGAGAGCACCTTGCCATTCCATACTCCATGATACCCACTCTAGTACCGAGGGCAATATACACACAGCAAGAGGGAGAGCACCCTGCCATTCCATACTCGACAATGCCCACTCTAGGATCGAGGGCAATATACACACAGTGAGAGGGAGAGCACCCTGCCATGGCATACTCCACCACTCCCATTATAAGGCAAGTCAAAGTACCCACAGCAAGACGGACAGCACACTGCCATTTCATATACCACCACACCAACTGCAAGACCAAGTCAACATACACAGAGCGAGCAGCAGAGCCCACTGCCATTTCATGCTCCACCATGTCCACTGGAAGACCGCAAGCAATGTACCAACAGCAAGATTAAGAGCACACAAAATTTTTTACAATCCACCTTGCCCACTGAAAGGCCAAGTCAATATACCTGGACCAACACGGAGAGCACCCTACCATTCAATACTCCACCATGCCTGCTGTAAGGAGTAGTCTATACACCACTGCCTTGCTCAGAGCCATCAACCAAAAAATAAAACGATGATCTAGCATAATTTTATTTTTCATTTGCCAGCTTGTGCATGGAGGGGCGGGGCACAGGAGGATGGAGGAGGAGGGCTTGTGCACTCCCTAAGTGCTCATGTGTTTGGCCAGCCGTCTCAGGCCAACCAAAACACACATGCGCACTTAGGTTTCTCCAGCCGCGCTGCATTCAGCAGCCAGGCTGGAGAAACCCACACAGACTCCCTGGTCTGAACAGGGCATCTTTTCAGCCTGCTCAGACCAATCCCCGCTCTGCAGCACAGGGATTGGCTAGGAGTCTGTCACAGGGGCTGCTGGGACCTAGGAAGAGGCCAGCAGGAGCGACGCAATGCAGGAGGTGGCTGGCGGCGTCAGGTATGTTTTTCAAACTATTAACCTGTTTTCCACCCTACCCCCATGCTTGATCTCCTCCCGGTTCACCCACCCGGCCCACCACCCTTTGTTAGATGGCAGCCACCACTGATTAGTGTGTTCAGTGTGTGAGTGGATGTCTGAGTGGCTGTATGGGTGTGTGAGTGGGTACGTGAGTTGCTGTATGGATGTGTTAGTTGGCATGTGAGTAGCTGTATGGGTTAGTTAGTGGCTGTGTGGCTGGCTGCATAGGTGTGTGAGTGGGTGTGTGAGTGGCTGTTTGGGTAGCTGTGTGACTAGCTGTGTGGTTGAGGGAGTGGGTGTGTGAGTGGTTGTATGGGTGAGTGAGTAGCTGTTTTAGCATGTGTATAGGTAAGTGAGTGTGTGTGAGTGAATGTATTAGAGACTGAATGTCTATGTGAGTGGCTGTAAGAGAATGTGTGTGAGTGGTTGTATGGATGTGTGAATGGGTATGTACGTGGTTCTGTGGGTGTGTGAATGGTGGTGTGGCAGAGTAAGGCTGTGTCAGTGGCTATATTGGTAATTGAGTGGGTGTGTGACTAGCTGTATTGTGAGTGAGTGGCAGTGTGAGTGTCTGTATGGGTGAGTGTGTGGGTACCTGTATGGGTGAGTAAGTGACTGTGTGAGTTTCTGTATGGGGGATTGAGTGTGTGCGTGAGTAGCTGTAAGGGTGTATGAGTGGGTGTGTAAGTGTCTGTCTGTATGACGGTGTGTAAATAGCTGTATTGGTGAGTGAATGACAGTGTGAGTAGCTGTATGGGTGAGTGTGTGGGTCTTTGAGTACCTGTATGAGTGAGCGAGTGGCTGTATGAGTTTCTGCATGGGTGATTGAGTGGTTGTGTGAGCGGCAGTATGAGTGAGTGGATGTGTGAGTGACTCTATGGATGAGTAATTGGTTGTGTTAGTATTGATATGGGTCTGTGAATGGGTATGTGAGGTATTGTGTGGGAGTGAGAGTGGGTGTATGAGAGGTTCTATGGGGGTGTGAGTGAGTGAGTGTGTTAGTTGTTCTGTGGATAATGTCATCAGTGATGTCATTTGAGATTTCATCAGTGATATCACTGACCATGTCATGAGTGATGTAATATGTGAGGTCATAAGCAGTGCATTGCTGGGATGTAAGTTATAGTTAGCTCAGGTAACTATAACTGCTGAATTTCACTGGTTTTGTTCAAGTGAAATCTGAGCCTAACTGTAACATCCCTGTCACCTTTGTTTTTTTTAATGAATTTCTAATTTAAAAAAAAATCTATTTCCTTACTATAACGTCCCTGTAATCTTTGTTTTTTTCCAGTGAATTTCTACTTTAAAAAAAATTCTATTTCCTAACTATAACATCCCTTTACCCTTTGATTTTTTAAGTTAATTTTTAAGGTTTTTTTAAAAAAAAAGTTCCTAAGTGTAACATGTAACCTTTGAGAGTGAGTGAGTGCATGAGTGCCACAGTGGGTGTGTGAGTGAGTATATGAGTGTTATAATGGGTGTGTGAGTGGGTTTGTGAGTGTCTCAGAGGGCCTGGGAGTGGCTGCATAAGTATCTCACTGGGTGTGTGAGTGGGTGTTTGAGTGTCTCAGTGGGTCTTTAAGTGGGTGCGAGAGTCCCTGAGTGGGTCTGTGAGTAGGTGCATGAGTATCTGAGTGGGTGCATGAGTCTCTGAGTGGGTCTGTGAGTGGGTGTGTGAGTCTCTGAGTGGGTCTGTGATTGAGTGTGTGAGTGTCTGAGTGGCTGTCTGAGTTGGTGTGCGAGTGCCTGAGTGGGTGTCTGAGTAGGTGCATTAGTGTCTGAGTGGGTCTGTGAGTGGGTGTCAGAGTGTGTGAGTGAGTTTGTGACAGCCTCCATAAGTATGTGAGTTAGTCTATGAGTGAGTGCATGAGCATCTGAGTGGGTCTGTAAGTGGGTGCATGAGTCCCTAAGTGAGTCTGTGACTGAGTGGGTCTGTGAGTGAGTGCATAAGTCTCCGAGTGGTCTGTGAGTGAGTGCCTGAGTCTCTGAGTGGGTTTGTGAGTGGGTGCATTAGTCTCTGAGTGGGTCTGTGAGTGGGTGCATACATCTGAGTGGGTCTGTGAGTGGGTGCATGACTGTCTATATAGATTTCTGAGTGGGTGCATGAGTCTGTGAGTGAGTGCATACATTTCTTAGTGGGTCTGTAAGTGAGTGCACGAGTCTCTGAGTGGGTCTGTAAGTGAGTGCATGAGTCTCTGAGTGGGTCTGTGGGTGGGTTCATGAGTGTCTGCGTGGGTCTGTGAATGGGTGTGTGAGTGTCTAAGTGAGTTTGTGAGTGGTTGCATTAGTCTCTGGGTGGGTTTGTGAGTGGGTGTATGAGTGTCTCATTGGGTGTGTGAGTGGTTGCATGAGTCTCTGGGTGGGTTTGTGAGTGGGTGTATGAGTGTCTCATTGGGTGCATGAGTCTCTGAGTGGGTCTGTGAGTGGGTGTGTGTGTATCTGAGTGCTCTATATTTTGCCCTCTTCTGCTCTGTTTTGCCTTTTCTGCTTGTTTTTCTCCCCTCTGTTTTGCCCTCTTCTGCTCTGTTTTGCCTTTTGCTCATTTTTCCACTTTCTGTTTTGCCAGTTTTCTGCTTGTTTTTCTGCTCTCTGTTTTGCCCTTTCTGCTCATTTTTCTGCCCTCTATTTTGCCTTTCCTGCTTGCTTTTCTGCCCTCTTTTTTCCCACTTAAAAGCCCCAGGGACCACCACCTCCCTGGGACTTTGCTGATATTAAGGAGGGGGGCGCAGGGACCCCCCCCTCCATTTAGCTCCAAGAGCCCCGGGGACCGCCACCTCCACTGTGCTTTGTTTTTACCAAAGAAGGGGCACCACATGGATCCCTCCTTTTGGGGCTTTTATATGGCCCAGGGACAACCACCTCCCGGGGGCTAACTTAAAAATTATGCAGGGAGCTGCGCGGGCCCCAGGGACCACCACCTCCCTGGGGCCAAATATTTCTTTAAAGTGGGAGGTGAGCCATGTGGCCACACTCCCTGTGCCGAGTTCGGGCTCAGGGACCCAATCCCCTGGGGCCTGGCCACAAACAAAAGGGGGAGGGGCCACTGTACTCCCTACCCATGCCGATTTTGGCCCGAGGACCTAATCCCCCACGGTCCCACCTCCTGCGGGAGCCAGCATTGCTCTTACAGACAGGGAGCGCCTAAACATGCAGCATCGTGTCTGTGAGAGCAGTCACTTCGTGGGCAGGGAAACAGACGACACTCCATTCCCAGCAAGCCGGAGTGGTTTCACAGATCTCGCTTGCTGAGAGAGGAGTTTGTGTTTGCTCTGACTTGGCCGGAACTGTCAAAGCTCCCGCCAAGTCAGAGCAAACAGCTATGTCCTGGGGGTGGGCACCCTAGGACATAACAGGAGCCCCAGGGCTGGCAGTCCCCAGGGCCATGTACAGCTCCAGGAGGGGGGTCGCGTGGCTCCATCTTTCTCTTAGCATGGGCTGGCTGTGGGGAGGCATGGTCCCCAGGGCTGTATATGGCCCCCTCCCAGTATAAATTATTATTTAGGCCCTGGGGAGGTGGTGGTCCCCGGGGTCCGGGGTTCCGTGCAGACCCCCACCAAATAATTTTCTTGCCCCGGGGTGTGGTGGTCCCTGGGGCTTCTTATAAGCTCAGGAGGGGGGTCCGCGCGGCCCCCCTCCATTTTTTAAAACAAAGCCCAGGGAAGGTGGTGGTCCCCAGGGCTCAATGAGCCTTAGGAGGGTGCCCTGTGCGCCCCCCTCCTTTTTTTAAAAAATGACCCCAGAACCTGGCCCACCCGGGGGCTCTATTTAAAACAAGCGCTGGAGCCTGCGCTTGTTTTTTTCTAATTTTTGCAGCAGATTTGCGGCTTCATCGCGTTTCTGCAGCAAAAAATTTTAAAGTGTTTTTTTGCCCTGGCTGGGTCCCTTTGGGACCCCATGACCAGAACTAAGGGATCAGGGTATTCCTGCCCTGCCCACTTTTCTTGTTTTTTTAAACCTTTTTGTGGGACTTGGCTGAAGCCGAGTCCCAAGATGGCAGTCAGCACTTCCTTGTTGAAGTGTTGGCAGCCAATCACATTTCAGCATGGGAACTGTTGGATCCTCGGATTTGTTTTTTTTAATAAGTCAAAAACTACTGAACGAATTTACATCAAATAACAAAAAAGGGTTCTTTCTGGGTCAAGAGCTACCTTCCTGCCAAATATGGTGTAATTCTGTCCAGCGGTTAGGGCTATGGTTGTGTCTAAAATCTCTACGGAAGTTAACATGGGAAAAACACTATTTTTGAATCCCCCTTTTTCTTGCCCCCGCTTGACGGATAACTCCAAAACTTTCCATGCTCAACAAGAATTACCGGTACACCGTTTTTTGGAAAAATCATGAATAGTCGTCTAACGATACCAAAGATGCCAACGATATAGGCAGATCAAAAAATGTTTTTCCTATGGAAACGTAGGCCTAACTAGAACTATCTACTGGCGACTGCCAGTAGATAACTATATATCACCTACTGGGGGTTGCCAGTAGATAGTTATAGTTAGGACCTAGTCTCCATAGGAATAGCATTTTTTGACTTGGCTATAACTTTGGCATTGTTTGACCAATCTTCATGAAATCTTCCAAAAAAAGGTAAAAGTAGGTTCTGGTTATCATGGAAAGTTTGGGTGTGACCTGTGCAGTGGGGACCGAGAAATAGGGGTGCAAAAAAGGGTACATTTTTAATGTAACATTAGCCAGCCTCAGCCAGGTGTTGTATGCGTTCTTGTAGTTTTACACAGTTATTGATGTGAACCAGCCTCAACCTAGTGTTTAATGGTTGTTTTGGTTCTACACAATTCTTCACACTGGCCAGCCTCAGCCTGGTGTTTTATGGTTGTTTTTGTTCTTAACAGTTATTGACATGGGTCGGCGTCAGCCTGGTGTTTTATCCGTTGTTTTAGTTTTACACAGTTATTGACATGTACCAGCCTCAGCCTGGTTTTTTATCCATTGTTTTAGTTTTACACAGTTATTTATTGGCATGGGCAGCCTCGGCCTGGTGTTTTATCCGTTGATTCAGATATACACAGCTGTTGACATGGGCCAGCCTCATTCTGGTATTCTATGGTTGATTTGGTTTTACACAGTTACTCACATGGACCATCCTCAGTCTGGAGTTTTATCTGTTGTTTTAGTTTTACACAGCGGTTAACATGGGCCAGCCTCAGCTGGTGCTTTTGGTTATTTTAGTTTTACATAGTTAAGGACATGGGCCAGCCTTAGCCTGGTGTTTTAATGTTGTTATAGTTTTACACAGTTATTGACATGGCCCAGCCTCAGCCTGGTGTTTTATCCGTTGTTTTAGTTTTACACAGTTATTTATTGACATGAACCAGCCCCAGCCTGGTCTTCTATGGTTGTTTTAGATTTACACAGCCATTAACATGGGCCAGCCTCAGCCTGTTTTGTTATGGTTGTTTTAGTTTTACAGAGTTACAGACATGGGCCAGCCTTAGCCTGGTGTTTTATTGCTGTTATAGTTTTACACAGTTATTGACATGGCCCAGCCTCAGCCTGGTGTTTTATCCGTTTTTTTAGTTTTACACAGTTATTTATTGAAATGAACCAGCCTCAGCCTGGTGTTTTATCCGTTTTTTAGTTTTACACAGTTATTTATTGAAATGAACCAGCCTCAGCCTGGTGTTCTATGGTTGTTTTAGTTTCACACAGCTATTAACATGGGCCAGCCTCAGTCTGGTGTTTTATCCGTTTTTAGTTTTACACAGTTATTTATTGACATGAACCAGCCCCAGCCTGGTCTTCTATGGTTGTTTTAGATTTACACAGCCATTAACATGGGCCAGCCTCAGCCTGTTTTGTTATGGTTGTTTTAGTTTTACAGAGTTACAGACATGGGCCAGCCTTAGCCTGGTGTTTTATTGCTGTTATAGTTTTACACAGTTATTGACATGGCCCAGCCTCAGCCTGGTGTTTTATCCGTTTTTTTAGTTTTACACAGTTATTTATTGAAATGAACCAGCCTCAGCCTGGTGTTTTATCTGTTTTTTTTAGTTTTACACAGTTATTTATTGAAGTGAACCAGCCTCAGCCTGGTGTTCTATGGTTGTTTTAGTTTCACACAGCTATTAACATGGGCCAGCCTCAGTCTGGTGTTTTATCCGTTTTTAGTTTTACACAGTTATTTATTGAAATGAACCAGCCTCAGCCTGGTGTTCTATGGTTGTTTTAGTTTCACACAGCTATTAACATGGCCCAGCCTCAGCCTGGTGTTTTATCCGTTTTTTTAGTTTTACACAGTTATTTATTGAAATGAACCAGCCTCAGCCTGGTGTTCTATGGTTGTTTTAGTTTCACACAGCTATTAACATGGGCCAGCCTCAGTCTGGTGTTTTATCCATTGTTTTAGTCTTACACAGCTTTTGACATGGGCCATCCTGAGTCTGGTGTTTTATGGTTGTTTTAGTTTTACACAGTTATTGACATGAGCCAGCCACAGTCTGGTGTTTTATCTGTTGTTTTAGTTTTACACAGCTATTGACATGGGCCAGCCTGGTGTTTTATGGTTGTTTTAGTTTTACACATTTATTGACATAGGCCAGCCTCAGTCTGGTGTTTTATCCTTTGTTTTAGTTTTACACAGTTATTGACATGGGCCAGCCTCAGTCTGGTGTTTTATCCATTATTTTAGTTTTACACAGCTATTGACATGAGCCAGCCGCAGTCTGGTGTTTTATCTGTTGTTTTAGGTTTACACATTGTTAGACCTGTCAGCCCTAGGGTGGTCTTTCCCTGTTTTTTTTTCCTTTTGCGCCTCATTTTTGCCACCATATTTTTACTGGACCTAGGTCTCTGGGCACCTTGCCACTGCTAGCCAGTGCTGAGGTGCAGGTGCTCTCTCTCACTCAAGATGGCTGCCACAGGCCCCTGCTACTGCAGAGGGGCCTTACACGCATACACACTAGTAGCCAGGGTCAGGCTGGGACATAGGGATACAGTATCCATTCCATCCCCGCCTCTGGGCCACATAGCCAGGCATGTAGAAGGTTCCAGAACCTTCCGGGCTGTGGGAGGAGTTATGTTTTGCCGCCTTTGGGAGTCACCTGACCTAGGAGTATAAAAGGCTTGGAGGGAAAACTTTCTAGTCAGTTGATGAGGCACCACTGATCCTGGGAGAACCTCCGCCGGAGTATAGGCTTTAGGGCCTAGGGGGGAGACCTACACTACTGCTGCTGACAGGGCTGAGGCCTTGCTGTAGTAAGATAGCTGAGGAACGCCCACCACCCACTGACCTTGCCCAGTGTGAGGGGACCCAGGGAACCACCTTCAGCGTGCGGGGAGGAACATCAAGCACTCCCAGACCACCAACTCATCCCCCCCCCTCATGACAAGAAACTTCTGACAAGAAACTCTGACAAGAAACTTATAATAAGGAACTTCTGACAAGAAACTCCTAACCAGAAGCGCCTAAGAAGCAACCAAGCTGGAGCAGTCGCAAGACACCTTAATTTGAGGAGGCCTGACCGTCCAGCCAGGCCTGAAGCCTAAACTGCCCAACTGGGGATCACCAGGTAAAGCGCCGTACCCTGAAGCGCTAGACCTTCACCCCTATTCATTTCTGCCTGCTGCTGGGCTGCCCCCAAGTACTTTTCCAGTCAGCCCTGCCCACAGGCTGCTGGTGCGCCCTGCGTTCTGCCACCCCTCAGGTCACTGACCTTGTGTGGAGATCACCGCCGCGGCCGCCGCCGCCTGAGGAGAAGTGCCGTGTGGTGAGGTGCGCCGTCGCGCCCTCACCGAAGGGAGCGCTGAGGTGAGGGAAGCCCCTCAAGTATATGTGGTGAGGTGCGCCGTCCGCGCCCTCACCGAAGCCTCTATAAGTTGCCCCAAATTGTTGCCACCGGGCCCTGGGCCCCATCGCCGCGGCCGAAGAAATCGCCATCGCCGCCGTCGCGGCCGAACAAATCACCCCCGCCGCCGTTGCGGCCGAAGAAATCACCCCCGCCGCCGTTGCGGCTGAAGAGATCGCCATCGCGGCCTAGCGCGACCAGCGAGGCCTCCAGGCCCCGCCGACGCCGTCTCCAAGCAGCCGGGGACGCCGGCCGCGCCCCCAGGAAGGCCGCGCAACGATTGGACGCCGGCTCCGGTCACGCCCCCAGCGCCGACGGAGGCCCAGGAAGAGCCTCGGCCGTGCAGAGGGAGACGGGGAGCCGGCCGAAGAGGACTGCTGGCTCCCGCTCCCTTCCCCAAAGACACTGAGCCCGCGCACAGTCACTTACCTGATCCCGGGGGCCGGAGGAAGGTGATCCCGAACCCCGCAACGTGCCGCAAGCTTCATTCCCTGATCCCGGGGGCCGGAGGAAGGTGATACCGGCCCCCGCAACGTCCAGTCAGTCCGGCCTGAAGGCCGAGGTACCCCGACCAGGCCCCGCCCTCCAGAACACGGGCCGGGCCTGGGGGAGTGCCAGTCGCAAGAGAAGCGCGACCAACGAACAGGCAACAGGTGAGCCCAGGAGGCCCCTAGGGCCCACAAAACGCCACTGGGGGCCGGGGGCCACCATTAACCCCATAAGTAATTGTGTAACTTTCCCTATGAGGCGAGGCCCCGGAGAGGAGTGGGCCTAGCCTGGAGTTAACCCCTAAGGGTCATAGAAGCCCCAGGATACAGGACATGTTGAGGGGTTCCCCACAGTATTTAATAATTTATTGCAGATGCCTATTGTAATTACTGCCTAGGCCATGCTTTAACTGCTAAGTCTTTACCACAGGGGGAAAGTGTTTAATTGAATTGAGCTGAAGTGTACACCGCCAAGAGTTGAAGTGTTTTATGTTACAGGTGTACTGGAATTGCGACGCCCACTGTACTGAATGTGGGCGCGCCTAGATTAATGCAGGCCTATTTAAATGTAAAGTGAAAAGCCTTCTTTTAAGTAATTGAATATGCTAAAGTGAACTGCAAGTTTAGGCCCCTGTTTTATTAACGTACCTTGAGATCATTATTAAGTGCTACGTTTAGGAGATAATTCCTGCGGCCTCTTAGTGGCCTACAATGTTGATGAGCTATGATGCTTTATTTAAAATGTGCACCAGTTGAGTAATGCAATGAATTTGAATGTAGATCTGAATTAATCCGCCTCATCTGATGCCAACTTAATTTATATATAAAAGATCTTGATTTTAAATACACAAGCCTGGTGTGGTGTCATGTTATTGCGTTCGCATTTCTGAGTCAAAGTAAGAGTGTGCTGCACAACTGCCTTACACATTGCCTTCGCGTGCTTTCCCGCTTCGCGCCATGCTACCGTGGCGGACTCGGTAAACCCGGTTCCAACATTTGGTGTTCAGCGGTTGGATAAATACTGGTGTTTGTGCAGCACCCTACAGTGACTCAGTGTGCGCCGCAATTAGACACCTATTGTAATGAAAGTGCTAGGAATTCTTTTGTAATTGCCGATTGTGTACATTCCTGCGTTAGACCTGTTACCTACAGTCTAGAACCCTTTCCTTAAATTGTCTGGGACCCCACCTAGGAGGATGGAGTTTGAGTTAGCCAACCTAGAAAGGTATACGGTGACACAGCTCAAGGAGTTCTGCCTAGAGAGGGGGTGGCCGTCAAGCGAGGCGCCAGGAAGGAGGTGCTTCAGAAAGCTTTGAGGGCATGGGTAATGGCCCACCCGGAGGGAAGAGGGGACGAGGAGCAGGGGGAGGCAGACAACCCAGGAGAACTGGACCTACTGCACATTGATGTTAGCGAGAATGTGTTGCCAGGAAGACGTTCCAGGGCAGGCAGTAGTGCGTCAGGGGGAGTTTGTCGCCAGAGGAATTTGAGGACAGAAGGGAGCAGAGGCAATTAACATTAGAACTTGCTAGGATGGAAAGGGAGCGAGAACAGGCAAGGCTAGCCATGGAGGAAAGGAAGCTTGTACATGAGCTTAGCCTGAAGGAACTAGAGCTCCGGACCTTGCAGATGGAGATGCAGGGCAAAGTGAATGGTGGCAGCGTACCTGCTGGGGTTCCACAGGAGCCCAAATTCTATTTACCAAGAGAGGTGATGGCCAGTTTTAGTGTAGGTGATGACATCGACAAGTGGTTGGCGGCATACGAGGTGGCTCTGGTGGCCCATAGAGTTCCTGAGAGCTACTGGGGGAGGTCTTTATAGGTACATACCTCCACTAGTAAGGGACACACTTTTAACTTTGGATAAGGGGGAGCAGACTAACTACCCTATCATGAAGGAGGCCCTGCTCAAGAAGTTTGGCCTCACCCCAGAGAAGTACCGCCAAAAGTTCCGCAACAGCCACAAGCTTCACACACAAAACTGGGTGGATTTTTTTGATTATGCCCGGAAGGCATTGGAGGGTTGGGTGCGTGGCAGCAACGTTGACAATTACAAAGGGCTGTACGACCTATTCTTGAGAGAGCACCTCCTAGAGAAATGTTTTCCGGAGCTGCGCCAGTACTTGGTGGACCGCAAGCTGACCAATCCTAGGGAGCTTGCAGAGGAGGCAGACACGTGGGTCAGCACTCGGGTGTCCCACAAGGGAGCCGGGGCGGACCCCTGAAAGGTGGACAGGGGCTCCCCCAGAAGAAAGAGGGGGAGATAAAAGAGGGAGTTCTTTAAAGGTCCCCAAAATAGACCGCCTGGGAGAGGGGTAGGTTCCCCATCCCAATCTGGATCCCAGAAACCCACTTATCCTGACAGGAGTCAGCAGCCCAGAACTGTCCGGTGCTACGAGTGCGGGGAGGTTGGACATTACAAGGGGGATCCCCAGTGTCGCAAGAGAACCCCAGCCCCCACAGGAGGTAAGAGCCCCGGGGTGGCCAGTGTAGCGCTTGGGGAGGAGTTGTCCCTAGGTAGGGGACGTGAGTGGACAGGCTTGACCTTAGTTTCCCTGGGGGATAGAGAGATCATCCCACGGGTTCAGGTACCCGCGAACACTGCCAAGTATCGGCAGAGGGTCCTGGTGAACGGGGAGGAGGTGGAGGCTCTGAGGGACACAGGTGCCAGCATGACGATGGTGAGACGTCAGCTGGTGTCCCCAGAGCAGGTGATTCCTGAGGAATTCCACCCGGTTGTTATGGCTGATAATAGCCTGGGTCATTACCCCGTGGCCCAAGTTCCCTTTGAGTGGGGAGGAGTATCAGGTCTGTTGAAGGTTGCGGTGAGCCCTGCCGTGCCAGTTGACTGTCTGCTGGGCAACGACTTGGAACATACTGCCTGGAGGGAGGTAGAGTTCAATGCCCATGCTGAGATGTTGGGATTACCAGGATGGACTTGCGTCGTCACGTGGTCCATGGCTGCCCGACAAGGAACTCAGCTGGGGTTGGAGCCTGAAATAATGGCCCAGCCCACTGCTGGACGAGGAGATGTCCAGGAGGAGACACCCGGTGAGATGGATGGGGAGCCCGCGGAGGTGACCCCGGAGTCCGCTGAGGTGGTTGGTGTTCCCGTGGGGGACCTGCCGACCCCTGCAGAGTGGCAGGTGGAAGGAGGGCCTACCCGGGAGGAATTTTGCCGGGCGCAGAAGGAGTGCCCTACGCTTGAAGGCATGCGGCAACAGGCCGAAGCCCAAGCAGCTGGAACAGAGACTGGTAACTACCATGTCTACTGGGAGGATGGTCTCCTCTACAGTGAGCCTAAGGCTCCGGTGCATGGGTCATCAAGGGCTGTGGTGGTCCCCCAATGCTACCGAGCCTTTCTGCTAGAGTTGGCACACGAAATACCACTAGCAGGACACCTGGGCCAAGACAAGACGTTTGCGCGTCTGGTCCCACATTTTTACTGGCCCAGGATGCGCGTCACTTCTGACACTTTTTGCAAGACTTGCACCACTTGCCAAGCGAGCGGCAAGACAGGGACTAAAGTGAAGGTCCCTCTAGAACCTCTCCCAGTTGTCGATACCCCTTTTGAGCGGGTAGGGATTGACATTGTCGGGCCATTGGACCCGCCGACTTCTGCAGGACATAGGTTCATTTTGGTGCTGGTAGACCACGCCACCCGGTACCCAGAGGCAATCCCTCTGAGGACCATCACTGCACCGGTGGTGGCGCGGGCCCTGATGGGGATTTTTACCCGAGTGGGATTCCCCAAGGTCGTGGTGTCAGATAGGGGCACGAATTTCATGTCGGCCTACATGCAGGCCATGTGGAAGGAGTGTGGAGTGACCTACCGGTTCTCCACTCCTTACCACCCCCAGACGAACGGGCTCGTGGAGCGCTTTAACAAAACCTTGAAGGGGATGATCAGGAGCCTACCCGAGGACATGAGAAGGAAGTGGGACGTCCTCTTACCCTGTCTGCTCTTCTCCTACCGAGAGGTGCCGCAGAAGGGGTCGGTTTCAGCCCCTTTGAGCTGCTCTATGGCCACCCCGTTCGGGGGCCCCTCAGTCTTGTCAAGGAGGGGTGGGAGAAGTCTTCCTCGAAGCTTCCCCGTGATGTGGTCAGCTATATGCTGGCATTCCGCAGCCAAGTGGCCAAGCTGTGGAAGGAGGCCTCGGACAATCTAGAGGCAAGTCAAGCCGTCATGAAGAAATGGTATGACCGGAACGCGCGGACGGTAGAGTTAGACGCTGGACAGAAGGTGTGGGTCATGGAGCCAGGAGAGCTTAGCGCCCTCCAGGACCGGTGGACTGGGCCGTTTGAGATCTTGGAAAGGAGAGGCCAGACCACATATGTCGTCGATGTGAAGACCCCACGTCAACCCCACAGGGTGTTCCACGTCAACCGCCTGAAGCCCCACCAGGAGCGTTCAGAACTCACTCTCCTAATGATAACAGATGGAAGTGAGGAGGAGGAGAGTGAGCCTCTTCCAGACCTTCTGGCGGCCCATGAGAAGGATGGTTCGGTAGAGGGAGTGGTCCTCGCCCCATTCTTGACCCCAGAGCAACAGAGGGACTGCCGCCAGGTCTTGGGGCAGTACGCCTCGTTGTTCTCCCTCACGCCTGGAATCACGCACCTGTGTACCCATGATGTGGACACAGGGGACAGTCCGCCAGTAAAAACCAAGTCTTACCGGCTGTCCGATAAAGTCAAGGCTAGTATCCAGGGTGAGGTTACCAAGTTGCTAGAACTGGGGGTGATTGAGCCTTCCAGTAGCCCTTGGGCTAGTCCGGTGGTGTTGGTGCCGAAAGCGGCCCCACCGGGCACCACACCAGAACTTCGGTTCTGTGTGGATTACCGCGGACTCAACTCAGTCACAAAGACCGACGCTCACCCGATCCCTCGGGCGGATGAGCTCATTGACCGGCTGGGAGCAGCCCGGTATTTGAGTACTATTGATTTGACGTCAGGCTATTGGCAGATAGCCATGGCGGAAGGAGCAAGGGAGAAGACTGCGTTCTCCACCCCCGAGGGCCACTTTCAATTTCGGGTGATGCCCTTCGGGTTGAAAAATGCTCCAGCCACTTTCTAGCGGTTGGTGAACCAGGTGCTGTCTGGCCTAGAGACCTTCTCTGCTGCCTACCTGGATGACATAGCTGTCTTCAGTAGCAGCTGGGAGGACCATCTGGAGCATCTCCAGGAGGTGCTACAGGCTCTGCAACGGGCTGGTCTAACCATCAAGGCCAGCAAGTGCCAGATTGGACAGGGATCTGTCGTGTACCTGGGACATCTGGTGGGTGGAGGTAAGGTGCAACCCCTCCAAGCCAAGATTGAGACCATCTTGGCCTGGGAGCCCCTCAAGATCCAAACAGAGGTCCGGGCTTTTCTCGGCCTCACGGGGTACTACCGCCGGTTCGTCAAGGGATATGGAACCATCGTGGGCCCATTGACGGAATTGACTTCAAAGAAGCAGCCACGCAGAGTCATCTGGACGGCTGCCTGCCAGGAAGCCTTTGAGACCCTCAAACGTGCAATGTGCACCGCACCGGTGCTCAGGACTCCAGACTTTGGACGGGAATTTATCGTACAGACAGACGCTTCTGAGCATGGCATAGGAGCTGTGCTCTCGCAGCTGAATGACGATGGCCAAGACCAGCCAGTGGCCTTCATTTCCCGAAGACTACTCCCCTGGGAACAGCGGTGGAGTACCATCGAACGAGAAGCCTTTGCTGTGGTTTGGGCTGTAAAGAAGTTGAGGCCATACCTTTTTGGTTGTCACTTCCTGATCCAGACCGACCACAGACCCCTTCGCTGGCTCATGCAGATGAGAGGCGAAAACCCCAAATTGTTGAGGTGGTCCATTTCCCTCCAGGGGATGGACTTTCGGGTGGAACATCGACCCGGTGTAGACCATGCCAACGCTGACGGTCTCTCCCGGTTTTCCGCCTTAGCGAAGAGAACTCCCTAGAGGTTGGGAAGCTCTCCCCTCTTTTGGCTGGGGGGGACGCGTGTTAGACCTGTCAGCCCTAGGGTGGTCTTTCCCTGTTTTTTTTCCTTTTGCGCCTCATTTTTGCCACCATATTTTTACTGGACCTAGGTCTCTGGGCACCTTGCCACTGCTAGCCAGTGCTGAGGTGCAGGTGCTCTCTCTCACTCAAGATGGCTGCCACAGGCCCCTGCTACTGCAGAGGGGCCTTACATGCATACACACTAGTAGCCAGGGTCAGGCTGGGATATAGGGATACAGTATCCATTCCATCCCCGCCTCTGGGCCACATAGCCAGGCATGTAGAAGGTTCCAGAACCTTCCGGGCTGTGGGAGGAGTTATGTTTTGCCGCCTTTGGGAGAGTCACCTGACCTAGGAGTATAAAAGGCTTGGAGGGAAAACTTTCTAGTCAGTTGATGAGGCACCACTGATCCTGGGAGAACCTCCGCCGGAGTATAGGCTTTAGGGCCTAGGGGGAGACCTACACTACTGCTGCTGACAGGGCTGAGGCCCTGCTGTAGTAAGATAGCTGAGGAACGCCCACCACCCACTGACCTTGCCCAGTGTGAGGGGATCCAGGGAACCACCTTCAGCGTGCGGGGAGGAACATCAAGCACTCCCAGACCACCAACTCATCCCCCCTCATGACAAGAAACTTCTGACAAGAAACTTTGACAAGAAACTTATAATAAGGAACTTCTGACAAGAAACTCCTAACCAGAAGCGCCTAAGAAGCAACCAAGCTGGAGCAGTCGCAAGACACCTTAATTTGAGGAGGCCTGACCGTCCAGCCAGGCCTGAAGCCTAAACTGCCCAACTGGGGATCCCCAGGTAAAGCGCCGTACCTTGAAGCGCTAGACGTTCACCCCCTATTCATTTCTGCCTGCTGCTGGGCTGCCCCCAAGTACTTTTCCAGTCAGCCCTGCCCACAGGCTGCTGGTGCGCCCTGCGTTCTGCCACCCCTCAGGTCACTGACCTTGTGTGGAGATCACCGCCGCGGCCGCCGCCGCCTGAGGAGAAGTGCCGTGTGGTGAGGAGCGCCGTCGCGCCCTCACCGAAGGGAGCGCTGAGGTGAGGGAAGCCCCTCAAGTATATGTGGTGAGGTGCGCCGTCCGCGCCCTCACCGAAGCCTCTATAAGTTGCCCCAAATTGTTGCCACCGGGCCCTGGGCCCCATCGCCGCCGTCGCGGCCGAAGAAATCACCCCCGCCGCCGTTGCGGCCGAAGAAATCACCCCCGCCGCCGTCGCGGCCGAAGAGATCGCCATCGCGGCCTAGCGCGACCAGCGAGGCCTCCAGGCCCCGCCGACGCCGTCTCCAAGCAGCCGGGGACGCCGGCCGCGCCCCCAGGAAGGCCGCGCAACGATTGGGCGCCGGCTCCGGTCACGCCCCCAGCGCCGACAGAGGCCCAGGAAGAGCCCCGGCCGTGCAGAGGGAGACGGGGAGCCGGCCGAAGAGGACTGCTGGCTCCCGCTCCCTTCCCCAAAGACACTGAGCCCGCGCACAGTCACTTACCTGATCCCGGGGGCCGGAGGAAGGTGATCCCGGCCCCCGCAACGTGCCGCAAGCTTCATTCCCTGATCCCGGGGGCCGGAGGAAGGTGATAGCGGCCCCCGCAACGTCCAGTCAGTCCGGCCTGAAGGCCGAGGTACCCCGACCGGGCCCCGCCCTCCAGAACACGGGCCGGGCCTGGGGGAGTGCCAGTCGCTAGAGAAGCGCGACCAACGAACAGGCAACAGGTGAGCCCAGGAGGCCCCTAGGGCCCACAAAATGCCACTGGGGGCCGGGGGCCACCATTAACCCCATAAGTAATTGTGTAACTTTCCCTATGAGGCGAGGCCCCGGAGAGGAGTGGGCCTAGCCTGGAGTTAACCCCTAAGGGTCATAGAAGCCCCAGGATACAGGACATGTTGAGGGGTTCCCCACAGTATTTAATAATTTATTGCAGATGCCTATTGTAATTACTGCCTAGGCCATGCTTTTAACTGCTAAGTCTTTACCACAGGGGAAAGTGTTTAATTGAATTGAGCTGAAGTGTACACCGCCAAGAGTTGAAGTGTTTTATGTTACAGGTGTACTGGAATTGCGACGCCCACTGTACTGAATGTGGGCGCGCCTAGATTAATGCAGGCCTATTTAAATGTAAAGTGAAAAGCCTTCTTTTAAGTAATTTAATATGCTAAAGTGAACTGCATGTTTAGGCCCCTGTTTTATTAACGTACCTTGAGATCATTATTAAGTGCTACGTTTAGGAGATAATTCCTGCGGCCTCTTAGTGGCCTACAATGTTGATGAGCTATGATGCTTTATTTAAAATGTGCACCAGTTGAGTAATGCAATGAATTTGAATGTAGATCTGAATTAATCCGCCTCATCTGATGCCAACTTAATTTATATATAAAAGATCTTGATTTTAAATACACAAGCCTGGTGTGGTGTCATGTTATTGCGTTCGCATTTCTGAGTCAAAGTAAGAGTGTGCTGCACAACTGCCTTACACATTGCCTTCGCGTGCTTTCCCGCTTCGCGCCATGCTACCGTGGCGGACTCGGTAAACCCGGTTCCAACACACATTTATTGACATAGGCCTGCCTCAGTCTGGTGTTTTATCCGTTGTTTTAGTTTTACACAGTTATTGACATGGGCCAGCCTCAGTCTGGTGTTTTATCCGTTGTTTTAGTTTTACACAGTTATTAACATGAGCGATCCTCAGCGTCATTTTAGTTTTACACAGTTATTGACATGGTTTGGCCTCGGTCTGTTGTTTTCTGCTGTTTTCTGGTTGTTTTAGTTTTACACAGTTATTGATCTGAGCCATTCTCAGCCTGGTGTTTTTCAGTTGTTTTAGTTTTACACAGTTATTGATATGAACCAGCCTCAGCCTGGTGTTCCATGCGTTGTTTTAGTTTTACACAGTTAATGACATGAGCCAGTCTCAGCCTGGTGTTTTATCAATTGTTTTAGTTTTACACAGTTATTGATATAAACCAACTTCAGCCTGGTGTTCTATACGTTGTTTTAGTTTTACACAGGTAGTGACAGGAGCCAGCCTTAGCTTCCTGTTCGATGCGTTGTTTTAGTTTTACACAGTTATTGATATGACCCAGCCTCAACCTGGTTTTCTATGTGTACTTTTAGTTTTAGTTTTGTATAAATCCAAAGAATGGGTTACTGGTCCTATGAGGACACTACTAGTGTCCAGAGAAAAGAAAAATAGAGAAAGGAGTTTCTAGGTTCTATTATCTCAAAGTGAGACAATCACAAATTATGTCTCTTTCTGTCCTCACACATCCCAAGGGATGTCATGCTTCATCATTGGGCGTTGCTCCTCGTAGGGCCGGCGCTGCAATGCCCTATGGGTCCCCGGAGGGTCTCTTTAGCGGAGATCTTTTTATTTTGCCGTATGATGAGTGCACGCATGCGAGGGTAGATGTAGCAGACTCGCGCACCCGGCAAAAACCCCCGTTACGGTGCGGGCGGCCATGCAATAGCCTATGGAGCTTATTGAACAATATTAATGGGTCGGTAACACCAGTGGTTACCACGAGCTGGCGCCACCCTATACAAAACACAAGGTGGACCGCTCTACCACTTCAATATACAGGGGTTATCTATTTTTGAATTTCACAACTATAAATAACAATTTTGGTCCTGATGAAGCACCAAGGATCGTTTTGACCACTACATGGCGCGAAACATGTCAAACATTTAGTTACTGGGGCACATGATTACCCCACCAGTAACAACAACCTATGGGTCTTTTTACTGTGACAGGGGAACCAACACATTAAAATATATTTAAGGTATCTCCTAGCCAGTTTTAAATACTCATTCACTCACTCACCTTTACAACCCCTCTTAAAAAAACTCACTACCTCACTCATCATACGGCGAAATAAAAAGATCTCCGCGAAAGAGACCTTTCGGGGGACCCGTAGGGCATTGCAGCGCCGGCCCTACGAGGAGCAACGCCCAATGATGAAGCATGACATCCCTTGGGATGTGTGAGGGCAACAAGAGACATAATTTGTGATTGTCTCACCTTGAGATAATAGAACCTAGAAACTCCTTTCTCTATTTTTCTTTTCTCTGGACACTAATGGTGTCCTCATAGGAACAGTAACCCATTCTTTGGATTTATATTGCTACAAGGAGCACGGGTACTGGACCTCAACTTGCTCCTAGTACCCCCCCCCCCTCCTTTGATTGATATTTTTAGTTTTTCACTGATTGTTGGGGTTTGGGTTGCCCGAGGTTTAGAGGGGGGTGAGGGTTAGATTCTGACACCCTGATGTCTGTGTTTAATTCTCTCAATATCCCGAATGTCACTTCATCTGGCTATTTCCTCCCTTCCCAGCATTCTTTATCTGCTCTAATGAAACCTTCAGAGGCAGGTGGAACAGGCAGGTCTTAACAAAGCCTTAAAGCAGCTAAAATACCAGAGGGGCAGAGAAGACCGACCACATCTGCTACATTCTAATAGTTCTATCAATGGAAAAAAAACAAAAAAACTTCCTTATCATTAATTCCTTATAACTATCACATTTTTACTTTTCACTTTTATTTTACCTATAAAGTTTTACTTGTAATTTAAGTATTAAAGATTTAATATAAAAAATGGAAATGGGTCAGTATGGGATTGGAAAAACAAAAAGGAACAGGGAAAAATGGGATGGGAGAGTCAAAAAAGATGTGGGCAGGAGGGTGTTATGGGAACATTATCACGTGTAAAAAAAAGGGGCGAAGAAATTTAAAAAAAATGCAAACAGAAAGAAGGCAGGAGGGTGCAGGGTCAAAAAGATTTCAAACATTAGCAGGATTTTTTTTTCTCGCTTTTTAGAAGCAATGTAGAGCTATTTGCTTTGCTAATGCTTTTGCAATGCTGTTCTGCATTGGCAAAAAGCTAAAGAATGCATCTTAGCCAGTAGCCGATACAGCATCAGCAAAAAAAAAAAATGCGGTGATGATGATCATGAGCACATGCGAATTGATGCAGTCTCGTGTATCTATCATAATGATATGATGGCTCTGTGTGATGATGTATATGTGTGCATGCGTCACCATGCATGCAAGTGCATACAGCATGGTGCGGCCACCATTGTGTGTTTTTATTTTTTTACTATTCCAAAATGGCCGCTGCCTATCTTTTATTGGTTAATAAAAAGCACATGTTAAGATATAAGCAGCCCAGCAGTAGATTTCAGTCAATGCAGCTGAGCAGCAGAAGCAGTGGGGGCGGAGAAGCAACCGAGACGGGGGAGTTAAACAGTCCCGGTGGAGGGGGGACGCAATAGAATAGTTGTGGGGGCAAGGGGCGAGCAACAGGGGATTCGAGGGGAAAGACGCATATGAGGGAAAGACCAAGAAAATGCATGAACTCCCAAAGTGTGCTAGAATTAAAAGAAAGAAGAATTTGCAAAACCAATTTAGGGCCTAAAGTGCAACTGCATTCAGCGTATGAAATTACAGTGAGGCAGAAAAAAGGAGCCAGTTGAAACAGACATAGAGAGCTGTATTTATAAAGGAATCTGTCATGAATTTCAATGCAAATCGAGTGGATGTGGAAAGATACATGCAAACATCCAATAGCATCAGGTGAGAGATGAAAAATCCATTGTGTTGAGCCAAGGCATGATTGATAAAGTCTCAAGCTAAAGGGTGAAATAGAGAAGCTGAAGAAAGCCAATGGCTGAAGGGGGCAGACCCAAAGCCCACCCTATGTCTCTTGATAGCACTTGGTCTACTAGACAACTGCACTGTCAAAATTCAGACCTAAACCTTCTTAAATGCAAGCAGCGGAAGGCCACAAGTCATCCAATCAAAAAACAGTACAGAGGAAATGCGCCAAAGGCGGGACAAACCTAAGCTTCATCGGAAGACAGAAAACTGTCTAAGAAGAAGCAGGGAAATGAGATATACAAGAAAGCCATCCAATCAAGTGACAGAGGCTGACCCAAACACCACTGTATGTGCATAGGTTAATGCATTGGAGACAATTTGTATTTGACAACAGACTGCTTAATCTGTGTGTAGGGGAGACAACTGTGGATTAAATCCATAATGAAAAAGGAAAGTAAAAAATACAAAAATCAAATGAGTAAAGGAGAAAAGTACAACAGGATTAAAAATAGAAGTATTTTGAAAGGAAGAAGAGACAGAAAGAAGTAAAACATCAAGAAGTAAAACAAGTGAAGTGTGGAGTATATTCAACTTATAAATGTGGTGTGCTCAATGTGTAAAGTCTTGACTTTCCATCTATGTTGTCAACAATTATGTGAGAAATTTCAATTGTAAACACGGATAGATAGTCTCTTATACAATGAAGGACTTTTGTGAACAAAATTGACAATAACAAATTATAAATGAACAACTTCAATTATTTTCTGGGTAAGTCACCAGTGTGCCAGTCCCTCCACTGACACATGGAAAGATGTAGAGCCTGATTCTTTAACTTATATAATGCCCAATGTAAGACATTAAGAACTAACCTCTCCACCTAACAATACCAGAGCAAAGTGTTACCACCTGCAACTCACTAACATGACCTACACATGGCTACAAGGAAACCAATAACAAAGCACCAACCTCCCTCCAAATGCTGACAGTGATACCAAGAATAATACTTCATCCTCATTCCACCTGACTACAGCGAAACCAACAGCCGAACACCAACTCTGTCCACATGTAGTTAAACCAAAGGCAAAACACCCACTTCTTCCACATGCCGATAGCGAAATCAGGAACAAAACAACAAACTCCCACCACATGCCTACAACGAAACCGAGAGCAAAGCATCAGCGTCCCTTTACATGCTGAAACTGGAACTAAGAGCAAAACACCAACCTCTGTCCACATGGCTACAGTGAATCTAAGCACAACACACGCACCTCCCCCCTCCAAATTCCCCCAGTGAAACCAAGAGCAAAATACCAATTTTGCTTTTCTACTTCATAGGGGAACCAGAGAAACACACCAACTCCCTCGACATACAGTGAAACTTCCCACCACATGCCTTCAGTGAAAGCAAGAACAAAACACCAACTCCCTCCACATGCCTAGAGGGAAACCAAGAACAAAAGAGCAACTTCCCACCACATACCTCTTGTAAACCAAGAGCAAAACACCAACCTCTATCCACATGGCTACAGTGAATCTAAGCACAAAACAAAAAACTCCCCCTCCTCATTCCCCCAATGAAACCAAGAGCAAAACACCAACCTCTGTCCAAATTGTTACCGTGAATCTAAGCACAACACACAAACCTCTCCCCCGAAACATTCCCCAGGTAAAACCAAGAGCAAAACACCAACCTCTGTTTAAATTGTTACAGTGAATCTAAGCACAACACACTAACCTCCCCCCTCCACATTGCTACAGTTGCTTCACAAATTTGTATGCAAACCAGAGCAACACACCAACTCCCTCGACACACAGTGAAACAAAGAGGACAACATCAATCTCGCACCACATGCCTACAGTGAAAGCAAGAGCAAAACACCAACTCCCTCCATATGCCTAGAGAGAAACCAAGAACAAAACAGCAACTGCCCACCACGTGCTTAAAGTGGAACCAAGAGCAAAACACCAACCTCTGTCCACATGGCTACAGTGAATTTAAGCACAGCACACGAACCTCCCGCCTCCACATTCCTCCAGTGACACCAAGAGCAAAACACCAACCTCTGTCCACACTGTTACAGTGATTCTAAGCACAACACACAAACCTCCCCCCTCCACATTCCTCCAGTGAAACCAAGAGCAGAATACCAACCTCTGTCCACACTTTTTCAGTGAATTTAAGCACAACACACAAACCTGAGCAAAACATCAACCTCTATCCACATGGCTACAGTGAATCCATGCACAACCACAAACCTCCCTCTCCACATTACTCCAGTGAAACCAAGACCAAATACCAACCTCTGTCCACATTACTACAGTGAATTTAAGCACAACACACAAACCTCTCCCCCTCCACATTCCCCCAGTGAAACCAAGAGCAAAACACCAACCTTTGTCCACATGGCTACAGTGAATCTAAGCACAGCACACGAACCTCCCGCCTCCACATTCCCCCAGTGACACCAAGAGCAAAACACCAACCTCTGTCCACACTGTTACAGTGATTCTAAGCACAACACACAACACACAAACCTCCCCCCTCCACAATCCTCCAGTGAAACCAAGAGCAGAATACCAACCTCTGTCCACACATTTTCAGTGAATTTAAGCACAACACACAAACCTGAGCAAAACATCAACCTCTATCCACATGGCTACAGTGAATCCATGCACAACACACAAACCTCCCTCTCCACATTACTCCAGTGAAACCAAGAGCAAAATACCAACCTCTGTCCACATTACTACAGTGAATTTAAGCACAACACACAAACCTCTTCCCCTCCACATTCCCCCAGTGAAACCAAGAGCAAAACACCAACCTTTGTCCACATTGTTACAGTGAATTTAACTGAATTCCTCCAGTTGCTTCACAAATTTGTAGGGAAACCAGAGCAACACACCAACTCCCTTGACATACAGTGAAAGCAAGAGCAAAACACCAACTCCCTCCACGTGCCTAGAGAGAATCCAAAAACAAAACACCAACCTCCCACCCCATACCTCCTGTAAACCAAGAGCAAAACCCCACCCTCCCTTCACATGCTTACAGTGAATGGGGTTAGTTGTTAATGTCTTCACCTGTATCTTTTGTTATCCACCGGCACAATATCCATGGCTATGTAGTACTGCTGGTGCGGGTCCAGGCCGTTGATTTTTACTCTCATTGCTGGGAACATTCTCCTGCAAAGAAAAGAAACAGGAGTAAGGATGTTTGAGAAATGCGTAAAGAACGAGCTGGTTACATAATGAATACATTCACCAGAGACTGTTTCGGGTAGGGAAACAGAACAGAAATCTGCTCCCAGCTGGCAGGAGCATGTTTAAATCTCCCGCCGGCCGGGAGCACACATGCCTTCCCT
Organism: Calotriton arnoldi; assembly: GCA_963921515.1. Taxonomy (NCBI): domain Eukaryota; kingdom Metazoa; phylum Chordata; class Amphibia; order Caudata; family Salamandridae; genus Calotriton; species Calotriton arnoldi. The sequence continues at coordinate 1,316,108 of CAWUFW010001899.1, read as the reverse complement.
GCCCACGATGCTGGAGGCAGAGAAGGAATTTTTGTTCGTTTGGCGGGAGATTTAGAAATGCTTCCGTCAGGCGGTAGTAAACACGTTTCCCTGCCCATGCTGGTGCAGGCAGAGAAACTACTGTGTCCTGGCGGTGGGCTCTCTGGACAGAGTAATAGAGCCAGCCCAATAAATGAGGTCCCCAGGGCCTTTTATTGCAGCGCGGCCCCCTTTCCATTTTTTAATGCATTCAGCCCCAGGGGATGGGGGTCCCTAGAGCCCAAGAAGGCTCAGGAGGGGGGCTGCTAGCCCCCTCCCCTTAACTATGTATTTAGGCCCCAGAGAATGGGGTCCCAGGGTACTACAAAGGCTTAGGCCGCACGAACCCCATTCCCTTTTTTATGATTTTGGCCCCAGAGGTTGGGGTCCCTGGGGCCTAACAAGGTTCGGGGAGGGGGTACCCATGCCCTCTCACCTTAATTGACATACCCGGCTCCAGAGGATGGAGTCTCCGGGGTCCAAAATTGGCTCGGAGAGGGGGAGCCCTACTCACAACGCCCTCCCAATATATGTTTTTTTTTAAGTGGCAGCTGCCATTTTCTTTTTTTGGGCCTCAATCTGATTTTGTAAAAAAATATGCAAGATAGGGGGCTAAGTTCCTGAGTCCTGTAATGGCCTCCAGCCACATTTTTCTCAGAGCGCTCACTCCCACCGGAGTCTGAGTCCCCCCTGGAGAGAATTGGCCCAACTGGAAAAAAGCTCTCTGGGCCACTCAGAACGCTCTATTTTTTATAATTTGTTTTGAGGGACCCTCGCGATTTACACCAAATCACAAAAAGCACAATCTGTGATTCACGATCTAGCTTTCTGCCAAAGTTGGCGTAATTCTAGCAGAAAACGCTTCTGACAAAAGTCTGTGGAAAATGTATGGGGATTTTGTGTTTTGGAACCGCCTTTTTTCTCAGCCTCCGCTTGATGGATCACCCTGAAACTTTCCATGCACAAACTAGGCAAAAAGGAGCACTTTCTGGGAAAGGTTTAGGAAGATTCATCAAACCGTACTAAAGTTATAAGCAAAACAAAAAAATCTTGGACTGATTTACATGAAATCTGCATGATTAGACATTATCGTGTGCAGACGATCCTTTTGGGTAGTTCAGGTAAGCAGGGTAAGTATTTTTTTTTTAATTATAAGGCATTTTAAAGTAATTATATATGTTGTCTTAGTATTTACGCAAAATTTTGTGCTATTTCATGGCAGTACCGCGGTACATAGCGATGACAAGTCATTAGGTGATTGGCTAATGACTGCCTTTACAAAAGTTAAGGACAGACATGTTGTTTTTAGGTACAGTTTGCCTCTGTTCTGACTTACACCTTCAGATCTAGGTAAGTATTAGGTTTGTTATTTTCCCCCAACCTATTACAAGCGGTAATAGGTAGGGCAAATATGTATACGTTTCTGTATATATATTTTTAAATACAGAGTACCTCTGTACTACCTCGGAAGAACAGCAGTACCAAAAAAAAATTGCACTGTAATACACAGTTGTTTACAAATGATGGGGCCGATTACGATGTCGAGCGGAAAGCCTCCTCCCAACAGTAGAAATCTCCTCGACCGTGTCGGAACCCTTCAAACCGACTCGGTCGGTTTATATTCCGACCGCCCGATTACGATGTTCGAGGTCGGATTGTAAACCGTGCAGTCATTCCGACTCGGTTCCGAGCGACTGGTGGAGTATTCATGTAGGTCGGAACCACATCGTGCACCCCCATGGACAGCGTTTACACCCTCGGGTTTGCGATGTCGATTTTCAATTGCCTTTCCGCGTCGGCCTGTCCGACACTAATAGGCTGTCGGAAAGTGTAAACTGTGCAGTCATTCCGACTCGGTTCCGAGCGACTGGTGGAGTATTCATGTAGGTCGGAACCACATCGTGCACCCCCATGAACAGCGTTTACACCCTCGGAATTGCGATGTCGATTTTCAATAGCCTTTCCGCGTCGGCCTGTCCGACACTGATAGGCTGTCGGAAAGTGACTTTGGGGGCCCCTGGCAGGGCCCCCTTGGAACCAAGGCTTACAGTTCATGGCCAGGGGGGACTTAAGGGACCCCCCTGTAAAACCCTGCACTGTGTGGCCGGCACCATGGGGTGACTGCGACAGGGTGCAGGGTTTTCCGCAAACATCCCATTTCCCCATAGGAGCCTGTCTTACGGCCGGTTGTCAGGCAGAACACAAGCTCCCATAGGGAGCAATGGGACTTCGACCGAACAGTGTTCTGTCGCATCGTAATCCAGTGGTCAGAACCGCCGACCGCAAGTCGGTCGGTCCTAATTCCGAGTTGGAGTCGGGCAGAGGCTTTCCGCGCGACATTGTAATCGGCCCCATCGTGTACTAAAGTCTATTTTCTATTTTTAACATATTTAAATATGTACAAAAAAGTCGACGGAGAAGCGTGTTAATACCTACAAATGAATGCGCTACTTTAAAAAATGTGCAGTTCTCCCTTGACTGCTATAAAAATATATAGTAAACTTTAAATAAAATGAACTACCTATTACCATTTAAATAAAGTGGTAATAGGTAGTGAACAACAATAAAATCTAATACTTACCTATATCTACCTAGCTACCTATATCTACCTATATCTACCTATATCTACCTAGCTACCTATATCTACCTAGCTGCCTATATCTACCTATATCTACCTATATCTACCTAGCTACCTATATCTACCTAGCTACCTATATCTACCTATATCTAAGACCCTAACTCAGAACGCAGCGAAAGGCAGAATACAGCAAAACTGTGATAAGAACGACATGGCTGCCTTTTATCTTTGGTGAACACCGCCATTAGCCAATGACAGACTGACTTCTCATCCCCATGTACTTGGTTGTACTTAGTATACTGCAAACTTACCACTTTATACTGCGGCACCATGTATAACTACGTTTATTAAAACTTACAGCTTTCACGCTACTTACACTATTTTCACAACCTACAAAAAATTAACATTACACCTCATATTCTATGTTCCTGCCACATAACATTTACATATGTTAACACAATTTCACGCTTCCTCTCTTTCAGTTAATACATTCCACTCTACGCCACTCCACGCCACTCCACTCTTCGCCACTCCACTCTACGCCACTCCACTCTACGCCACTCCACTCTACGCCACTCCACTCTACGCCACTCCACTCTACGCCACTCCACTCTACGCCACTCCACTCTACGCCACTCCACTCTATGCTACTCCACTCTATGCTACTCCACTCTACGCCACGCCACTCTACGCCACTCCACTCTACGCCACTCCACTCTACGCCGCTCCACGCCACTCCACGCCACTCTGCGCCACTCCACTCTACGCCACTGTACGCCACTCCACTCTATGCTACTCCACTCTATGCTACTCCACTCTACGCCACGCCACTCTACGCCACTCCACTCTACGCCACTACACTCTACGCCACTCCACGCCACTCCACGCCACTCTACGCCACTCCACTCTATGCCACTCCACTCTATGCCACTCCACGCCACTCCACGCCACTCCACTCTACGCCACTCCACTCTACGCCACTCCACTCTACGCCACTCCACTCTATGCTACTCCACTCTATGCTACTCCACTCTACGCCACTCTACGCCACTCCACTCTATGCCACTCCACTATACGCCACTCCACTCTACGTCACTCCACTCTACGCCACTCCACTCTACGCCACTCCACTCTATGCTACTCCACTCTATGCTACTCTACTCTATGCCACTCCACTCTACGCCACTCCACTCTACGCCACTCCACTCTACGCTACTCCACTCTATGCTACTCCACTCTACGTCACTCCACTCTATGCCACTCCACTCTACGCCACTCCACTCTATGCCACTCCACTCTACGCCACTCCACTCTATGCTACTCCACTCTACGCCACTCCACTCTACGCCACTCCACTCTACGCCACTCCACTCTACGCCACTCCACTCTATGCTACTCCACTCTACGCCACTCCACTCTACGCCACTCCACTCTACGCCACTCCACTCTACGCTACTCCACTCTATGCTACTCCACTCTACGTCACTCCACTCTATGCCACTCCACTCTACGCCACTCCACTCTATGCCACTCCACTCTACGCCACTCCACTCTATGCTACTCCACTCTACGCCACTCCACTCTACGCCACTCCACTCTATGCCACTCCACTCTACGCCACTCCACTCTATGCTACTCCACTCTACGCCACTCCACTCTACGCCACTCCACTCTACGCCACTCCACTCTATGCTACTCCACTCTATGCTACTCCACTCTACGCCACTCCACTCTACGCCACTCCACTCTACGCCACTCCACTCTACGCCACTCCACTCTACGTCACTCCACTCTACGCCACTCCACTCTATGCCACTCCACTCTATGCTACTCCACTCTACGCCACTCCACTCTACGCCACTCCACTCTATGCCACTCCACTCTACGCTACTCCACTCTACGCCACTCCACTCTACGCCACTCCACTCTACGCCACTCCACTCCACGCCACTCCACTCTACGCCACTCCACTCTACGCCACTCCACTCTAAGCTACTCCACTCTATGCTACTCCACTCTACGCCACTCCACTCTACGCCACTCCACTCTACGCCACTCCACTCTACGCCACTCCACTCTACGTCACTCCACTCTACGCCACTCCACTCTACGCCACTGCACTCTACGCCACTCCACTCTACGCTACTCCACTCTATGCTACTCCACTGTACACCACTCCACTCTATGCCACTCCACTCTGCGCCACTCCACTCTATGCTACTCCACTCTATGCTACTCCACTCTATGCTACTCCACTCTACGCCACTCCACTCTACTGCCACTCCACTCTACGCCACTCCACTCTACGCCACTCCACTCTATGCTACTCCACCTCTCACGCCACTCCACTCTACGCCACTCCACTCTACGCCACTCCACTCTCACGCCACTCCACTCTACGCCACTCCACTCTATGCTACTCCACTCTATGCTACTCCACTCTATGCTACTCCACTCTACGCCACTCCACTCTACACCACTCCACTCTACGCCACTCCACTCTATGCTACTCCACTCTACGCCACTCCACTCTACGCCACTCCACTCTACGCCACTCCACTCTACGCCACTCCACTCTACGCCACTCCACTCTATGCTACTCCACTCTATGCTACTCCACTCTACGCCACTCCACTCTACGCCACTCCACTCTACGCCACTCCACTCCACGCCACTCAACGCCACTCCACGCCACTCCACTCTACGCTATTCTGCTCTCCGCCACCCCAATATACGCCAATTAATCAATCTGTCATTTGTAAAGCGCAGCACTGTCACCCCTAGGGATATCTGGGCGCTAAGGGTGCTGTGTCTCCATCGAAGAGCTAGGTCTTGAGTTTCTTTCTGACGTCCACCAGGGAGGGTGCTGCCCGGAGGAGGAGGGGCAGGTTGTTCCAGGTCTTGGCAGCGATGTAGGAGAAGGAGCAGCCACTGCTACGGCTGTGACGGATGCGGGGGTGAGGGCGAGTGAGGAGAAATGTAGGTGTCTGGAGGGTTGATGGAAATTCAGTCGATGGTTGATAGGATCCATTGATCGTGGAGTGCTTTGTAGGCATGTTTGAGAATCTTGTACTGGCATCTCTTCTGGATGGGGAGCCAGTGGAGGTCTCACAGGTGGGGGGTGACGTGTGACCGTTTGGGAAGATCCAGGATGAGTCTGGCTGTGGTGTTCTGTATGGTCTGGAGTCTTCTGAGGAGCTGGGTGGAGATGCCGGAATAAAAAAGCGTTGCCGTAGTCAAGGTGCCTGGTGACGAGGGCCTGAGTAACGCCACTACATGCTAGGCTAATCCACTGTATGCCACTCCACTCTACTCCACTCCATTCTACGACACTCCACTCTACACCACTCTACTCTACTCTACTCTGTTATACTGTATGGCACTCTATTCTATGGCACTGCAGTCTACGCCTCTTCACTGTACTCCCCTCCATTGTACACTATTCCACTGTATGCAACTCCACTCTACGAGGCTACACTCTACGCAGTTCTGCTCTATGTTATTCCACTCTGCGCCACTTCAGAGTACACCACTGCACTGTACGCTACTCCACTGTATGCCACTCCAGTATACCGCACCCCACTGTACTCCACAGCAGTATACACCACTTCACTGCACCACAATCCAGTGTATGCTTATACACTATACAAAGAGAACAATTGATGGATGGAATGCTGAACAATGTCAAACACTCACCCCCAGTACAGAGATCTCTGATTAAACCCATCGATTGTTTTGCTCCCCACTCCACCCCAGTTTGGACCTATCCATATGCAAATCAGTCTTGACCCTGCTCCCCAAGGGAACAGTGCAGCCCGAACTGCCCAGCCAGGTCATCCCTAGACCGGAAACAAGCATCCTAGGACGAGTTTTGGGGTATCACCCCTCATCAGCCAGGATTGCTTGATTCCAGTGTCATGGCGAGCACGAGACCCACGTCTGGGGTGGAGTGGTGAACAAAAAAAACAATGGGTTTAAATCCAGATCTGTGACTGGGGTGAATGTTTGATTTGTTCAGCATTCCATCCATCATTTGTTCTTTTTGCTATTACACTGTACAACACTACATTCCATTGCAATCAACTTCATGAACTTCACTGTATGTCACTGCACTCTTCACTTTTACAGTCTATGCTATTACACTGTACTACACTGTACTCTAAACTACTCCACTATATGCCATCCACTGTATGTCACTAGACTGAACGCCACTAAACTCAATGTTATTCCACTCTACACAACTCCACTGTACACTACTCCACTCTACCCCACTCCAGTCTACGCTACTCCACTCTACGCCACTGCACTCTACGCTACTCCACTCTACCCCACTGCAGTGTGCGCTAATCCTCTGTACACCAATCCACTGTACACAACTCCACGCGTCAGTCCACTTTACACCGCTCTACTGTACCCCACTCCACTCTATGCCATTTCACTCCACTCCACTCTACGCTATTCCACTGTATGCCACTCCACTCTACCTCACTCCACTCTATGCCACTGCACTGTACGCCTTTCCAGTATACACTATTCCACTGTATGCCGCTACAATGTACAACACTCCAGTCCATGGCACTCTACTGTACGCCACTATATTGTACGCCAATCCACTCTGCTATTCCATTGTACACAACGCCACTGTATCACAATCCACTCTATGCTATCCCACTCTATACCACTGAACTCGGAACTCTACACCTCTCCACTGTACGTGATTCCTTTGTACGCCACTCCACTGTACTCCACTCCACTCTTTTGCTTTAGCTTTTACTCTATCCCACTTCACTCTGCCACTCCACTCTATGCGACTCCAGTCTATGCCACTCTTCTCTATGCCACTCCAGTGTACCACATTCCACTCTACTCCACTCTACGACACTATACTGTATGTCAGTACGTTTTATGACACTATCCTCCACTGTACTGTACCACACTCCACGTAATGACGCTCCACTCGACAACAGTAAACTGTACGATTAGAAAAATCTTTTTTTATTTATAAATTAAAGTTTGTTCCAATTCTATTAAAAACCCAAAGGTGTAGGATGAGTTATAGTTCGGAAAACTTTATTTCTTCTTTGTGAACAAACCAAACTTAAACTACACAAACACTAGAAGTTCTCAAGTTATTGTTATAACCTAAATTTAAAATGTACGCACCACTTTCAAATTGCTATGTCATAGTTATAACTTACATTTATTATTTACGCACCACCTTCAAATTACAATATGTTGTGCACCTCCGCACACAGTCTTGTCACCCCACTCGCCACACTACATTAAGTATAGCTCAGCACTTCTCCATGCATTGGTTATACCCTAGCATGTTACATTAATTACAACATGTGAAATCATGGCATTCATAACATCTCATGACATCTGAAATCACATGATTTGTCAGAGCACAGTGCGTGGTAAAGTGGCGACCTGAAAGACAAACTCCAACTCGCAGGTTGTACAAGAGACACCGGGAACAGTTTAAATTTGGAAATCCCTGTAATGTAGCAAAACCTGTCATCAAGCCGTCTCCTGTCTACTTCACCGGTGGCAGAGCATGATTCCAGATCTCCTTCCTTTAGAAAAGTTCTCAAAGAGCACTTCTTCAAACTTTACATTTCTGATTAACTGTCTCTCTCATTTACTCTATTGAACCTACTTTTGTATCTGTCATTCACTTGTTTTACTTATAAAGTGCTCCAAATATAAAAAAGACTTTAAATAATTTGAATAGATAAATAATAAATAAAAATAAAGGAGGAACGACCTAACACCAAACACAGAAGAGAGGTTTGCAGGACTGCACACAATAAGAACTAGCCCCGAGAAGGAATCGCTGGCCCAAGGCCTGGCTAGCATGAAAATCATGAGAGGGTGTAAGATGATGTATGACGGCCGGGTAGTGAAACTCAACATCATTCACAACATCATTAACACACAGAGCAAGTCCACCTGGCTACTTGGTAAAGTGACCTCTGATGGGCATGACTCGAAGGAATGGACCTACTGGCTGCATAAATATGGGGAGCAGACAGTCCTATGTGTGGCCCAGTGCAGCCGCCCAATTCTCTGTACGCGCCACTGGACAACCCTGGACTGGACTTCTCAGTGGTCAGACTGGTTAAGGCGTACCATTTATCTGTGTGATCTATAATAAACCCCTGAGACCGATAGAAACCAACCATTGATCTAAAAACAATTAACTACTCATATCTACTCCAGTTATTGGGGCAGATAAGAAACACATCAGAGTCGACTGAGACCACTAGTACTTACAACTGAGCTGGGAGCACTGTGCGCATGACACACTTAGTTTGGCTGCTCAAAGGAATTGACTATTCCCCTGGGAGAGCTAGACAGACTGACCACTCAGCTGCGAGAGCCGCACCGACTGACTGCTCATCTGGGAGATGCATGTGGGCCAAGCACCCATGTGAATGGCTTGTAGGGAATGGATGCTAAGCCACAAGACCCATTAAGACCCATTACTTAGCAAGAGGCTGACTACTCAGCTGAAGGAGTTGTTGCAACAGCTGAGAGATCCACATCGACTAACCACTCATCTGGGAGATGTAGACATCTTTGTCGTTCTTAAGTATCACCTTTAGTCAATCAACTTTTTACTGAGCAACTACATTGATGCGCATCGGTTCCTCCTTTTTCAGCATTAATTGCCAGGTACTTCTTAGGTTTCCAGATGTAGACACCAACTACTGACCCGCTATGCCCTTCCAGAAGAGCTACCTAGGTGTGAGATCTTTAGTACTGTTTATTTTGAAAATGTTCAACAATGTTCAGACAGAGTATATAAATGGTAAAAAAGTATTATTAGTCAGAGAGGAACTCCGATCTACGAATTTCAGGCTGAGCTTCCTTGCCAAAGGCCAAGGCAAGGGCACATCGAGACCTCCAACAACTTTAAGGGCCTGTTTTTGGACAACATATCTGCTGAGATGCGGACACAAGGATACCAGCTGCTGTCTCTTTATTGAACACTGCTTCTGTTGTTCAGTAAGGGTATGTGGGTGGTGATTGTCTATTACACTCGACTATGCCCACTAAAATACTGTAATAATGGTACAATTCTTTCTATTGTTCAGTGCCACTATCTTGTTTATTTGTATAATAGTTACTATTCATAACAAGTGCCCTAGGATAGGATTTTAATACATTTTCAAAATATATCCTAGCTTTTCAGTATTCTTGAGAGTGTATAGTCATGATGAAAGAAAGTTTTAGTTCCAATAACTATGCCTGTATGGTCTCACAGGACTGATAGTTAACTAGATGCATCTCACTCAAGTAATGCTAAGTGGGATGCAGGAGATCGCAGTCCACTGGCTTCTCTGTCTCATGCTGGAACATTGACTAAGTCTTTAGTCCCAGGGTGTCTAGAAAATTCATTCCCAGATCATGTTCTGCCGAGAAATCTAGAAAATGTATCAATGGTTACTGACCACTCAGCTAAGAGACCCCTTGTGGACTACAACTGAGAAGGAAAACTCACTGGCAGCGATCCCTGAGCGGACAGAACTGTTTATGGTGAGCACTCAGCGGGGAGATGTGCAGAGAATGACCCCTCAACCTGAAGACACATGCATACTGCTTTGTTGAATGAGTAGTGAGGAATGATCACTCATTTGGAGGACTCACAGTGAGTGAGAACTCAACTCAAGCACCCAGCATTTGTTGGCACTACACTGTGAAAGCCTTGGTGATCAACAAGTTGGATGGGAGACCTCGCGGGGCCAAACACCCGGCCAGGAGACCTACAAGGAGCAAACGTTCTGCTTGGAGACTCATAGGTAAAGGCCACTTATTAAGGTCCCTACCAAGTACCTGCGGTTGGAGACACTTCAGGACCACAAACACAGTGTGTAGACCCACCGGGGGTCACAACAAAACTAAAAGACATGAAGAGAGCACTCACTGAACTTGGAGGCTGGTGCAGTTCCACCCGAAACTTCCAGACTCCCAAAGACTCACCACTTAGTTTGGAGACCTGTTAAAATCAACCAATCAGCTAGGAAACCCACTGGGCTCATCAGTGGGCGACCAATGGGAGACCAATGGGCAACAAATAATCAGCAACGTGACTCTTGGCGCTCCCCTCCCACTCTTTTTGGAGACCCGCAGATCCTGGGCAATCTGGGAAACTGACTTCAAGTCACCACTAAGGTGACCTGTTGAGGGTGAACATTGCTAACAAAAATGTTATCTGACAGAAATATTGTGTCCTAATGATTTTATTCCAGGCCTCCTGATATACCTCCGTAAAAAAATTGTTGTCCAGAGATGTTCATTTTTTATTTGTGTTTTTGGATCACTAGAGAAGTAATTTAGCTTGGGTAGACACTGCTGATCCGGGCCCAATGTTTCTGGACAACATTTTTTGAAAATGGTGGATGTGTTGCAGTGATGAGGTAATATTTCAGGAACCATGAGACCTGTATACTTTTGGTGTCAAAACATAGATTTTGTGGGTCAAGTAGTCTTTTACAGACAGACAATAACTCCTCAGAGCAACCTTTCTGCTATTTTCCAAGAAGAGACATATATAGAAATGAAACAAATAATAATGGTTTTTAATCCTTTTGTGTGTACACCAAACAATGTTTATGATCTGAATGTGAAAATAATAATGTTTATCACTCCTGTTTTAGACACATTTCATAGTTCACTTTATTTATTTGTTTCGGCAATCACTCATGCTTCATTTGCAGAATGTTGAACATTTGAGAAGGGCATATCGACAGGGACATCTTTTTGTAGCACAGGTTTTACAAGTACATGTACGTATAAGTTCTGTGGGTAGAGGCTTTAGAAATTTAGTAGGTTTTAGCACCCCATCAATATCTTCCCAAACAAATTCACATGAATCTTTCTCTACATATGCATGACCCAAAACATTTACACATCTTCTGATCAAGTAGAACGCTCTTTTAATGTGTCCACGCACAGATTATGACGTCGGTGGAAGGTCACTTAGTGGAACTGATCTCTTGAACTAACTGAACCGAAGATCGTCAAATGTGTGACAGTTGGAACTCGTTTTCCATACACGCGCAAGGTATTTTTCTACGTCTTTAAAGTCAAATTCTTCTTCTGTTTCAGCAAATCCTTTTAGAAACGTCACAGGTTCAGCAGTTAAAGCTCCATGCTTTGTTCCAATTTTGCTCATAGTGTCATCACCCGTAAGAATATGTGCCTTGCTAAGAACACTGGACATCTCTCAGTCAAGTTTCTTGTACAGAATATGAAGCAGGATTAAGTGTCTTTGCTCGCATGTTCCATAACGTATTCATAACTCTGACAATCCTTGACTTATAAACATTGCAACAAATCTAAGTATCAATTCTAACGTAACATCTGTGTCATTTGACAGTACAATGACTCGATTGGAACCATTTCGAACAGCCACTCAACATGTGGCACAACACGAAGGTCAGCTTCCTCCAATTTTCTGTTGGATGGCCCCTAGCTTTTGAATATATGTGCAGTTCTTGCTATGTGCACACTGACTTTGATATCTGTAGAACAGTCTGAACGACCTTTCCAACATTTTGCATGGAGGAAATCTTGACCATTTGCAATTGTGACATATAGTCCACAAAAACAGCTGTTTTCATTTAGGACACCATTTTGAATTGAAATTCTTCAGGTGAACGTTTTTTTTTTAGCTCTTGTAGGAATTTGGGCTTCACTGGTTTGGTTGCAGCATCTCCATCAAAGAATGTGTTTGTTGGAAGAAGATCATGCGACAGAATGTCCTTGATAAATTCACCCCTTTCTTTTGCTACATCCATCTTTCTATGTGGTTGCGAAAGTTGTTTTTTTGTAACCTGTTTTGTGGTGGCTGGTTGGACAAAACTTTTACTTTGGCAACTAAAACGTGGTAGTTTAGCTTTAGTGATTATGTCAAACAGCTTTTTCTCATTCAAGACAAATCTCTTCTGCTTCAGTTCTGAGTATAGTTTTGATCCATGTAGCAGGACATCTTGTAGACGTGTCTTTGTATCGTTATCCATGTATTGTTTGGTCAATAAGTTGTGTAGTCACACATGCTCAGTCATTTCAAAGGGGTTTCCTTGCTGCTGCATGAAATGAAGATGGCTGACAACATGTTTATCAAAACGTTCCCCTCTCTTTCCCACAAGTTTGTGGTGAGGAAGAGTTTCACGATGGTCCATTAATTTAAAATTTGTCATCTCTCTGAAAACATTGCAAATAGAAAGGAATTCATGGTAAACTATCTGCCATTAAGCAACATATTCACTTTTACATGTCTGATCAACAATTCCCTTGGAGCTTTTCTGTGATCTCTCGATCTTCTGTTCCAGTTACATATCTGGAGCCGTAGCATTGAACCTTCCCCCTGTCTTCCACCACAAAATGTCTTTGGATTAATTTTCTGTAGAGGTATGGTTTTTTCCACCTCGAGCTTCTTTACTTTTCTCAAATACCAGGATACATATCTCAGGTAGTTTATGCAATCGAAATCGCGAAACACAGTAATCAGTGACTCCATAGTCTTCACGTGCAGCTCCCAATTACCTTCCCGATCAGCATGTGCCAAGTTTTTCACTAGAACGATCACGTGTAAAACATTTCCCCAGTACTTGCAAAGTTCTGATTTGTCTTCACATTCTTTGACAAACTCTACAAACTTAGGGGCTGATTACGATGGCGGGCGGAAGCACATCCGCGGTGCTGGCGGAAAATGCCCTTTTCCGCACTCCATCAGCGGTGCTTGCGTCCGTCGTATTACGATGGGCAAAGATAGCCCATTTCCCGTCCGCTGCGGTGTTTCGGGAACCGCCAGGAATCCCCTTCCGCAGCGGTGGTGGATGGAGCCAAAAGGGAGGGACCGCCGTGCGGAATGCGGTCACGACCGCTGGTCGTATTACGATGCCACAAACAGCCTACCACACCGCTGCAGAGAAACCGGCCAATGGCGGTGGCAATACTGCGGATAGCTCCATGTGTTCCTGTCCGCTGGGGAAACGGCAGTCTTTGGCCTTTCCGCAGCAAATCCGACCGCCGCGGACGGATTTTCAGCTTTTCCGCCGCTGAATCCTGGGATCCGACCGCCGCGGTAGGGAGTTTCTGGCGGTGCAGCCTAATCTGGCCGGCGGTTGTGCCGCGGTACCTGCTGGCGGCAATTTCCCGCTAGCATGGTGGTCGGAATGCTTTTCCGTCCGCCATCGTAATCAGCCCCTACGTTTTCAGGTTTACTGATTTTAAACTGAGTTTATTGAACATTGCCTGGCTTTGCATTATGTCTTTTGAATGAAGTGCACACTGTGCCTTGTTCACTTCTGAGATAAGATATGGAAAACCTAATTTGTCATTCTTTTCCAGAAAGCATTCCAACGCGATGTTTCTATGTCCTCAGATATGATGAGCTTACCTTGCAATGAACGAACATAATGAGTTCCGCTCAATACTGACTGCACAGTTTTGCTTCCAAAGATTTCAGCCTCAATAAGTGCATCGTCTATGCCACATCCATTGAGATAACTTCCTGCACACCGTAACGCAAATTTTGTCATGTGAAAAACTCCCCTCATTGGATAAAGATCATCAAATTCTACTGGATTGCTCACAGAAATGTCAGCTACAATACGGAAAACACATTCATCACAGAAAATTGGCAGGCAGGGCTGGTCTTCAAGTTGAGCACGCACTTTTTGGTAATTTTTTAGAGCTGTGTATACTGTTGCGTAGCTTGCGACTGGATATGGTATTACTGGTAAAAACCCAACCTTCTTCGGTGGGATGGTGTTCTGGGAGTTCAGAGCATGAATTCCAGGCCATGGAGGAACTGGCTTTTTCTTAATCCTTCGGTCCACACCGAATAAGCGATATGATAAATTCAGCTAAATCATCTTTGCGGAGCGCAGCATCAGATAGAAGATCCATGTCCTCAGCCACTTTGAAACTTTCTGGTAGACTGGGACGTGTTGATGGCTTGTAGGGGTCATGTTGGCAAGACAGCTGGGTTATAAGTTGGCAGCTTCGTTTGTTTATGCCTTCAGCTGACACAGCTTGTTTTCCAGCAGCTACTTCACTGGTACAGTCTTGAAAACGCACCATGGCAGTATCATGTGTGCTGGATGGTCCAGACAAAGAAGAGCTGTCTTCAAAATCCAGATCATCAAGAGCAGCAATTGCAAATCCTTTCTTGGTAAAGTGACTTGGAAGTGGTGTGCCGTAGGATTCACAAGATTTTACTGCATGAGCTGCTAACAAGTCCCTGCTCCGTACTATATCATTATAACTTGTTGATACACCAAACCTGTTCAATGAAGTGATTAGCTCTATACTTTTGCACTTGTTATAGATTGCGTGGGCAGTCATCATGTGTAGCAGAGTTTTCTTTTTGCCGGGGTGTAATTCATAAAACATGAATTGGAAAAGACAGCACATTTGCACAGCATAAGCCTGTCGGTTCATGGGATTGTCTTCCACTTCTACGCTTATATCTTCAAAGCCATCATAAATGTTGTCGGCTTCTGTTCTGAACTCAAGAACTTTAGTTTGTAACAGTTTTACTTTGCTCATATTAAACAATGATGTAAAAAATGTTAAGACTACATCAGGCATTCTTGTTGACTCCCATGATTTGTGGAGCTCTGGCGCATCACAAAATTTGTCATTGAGTCCAAAATCTAAATCTTTCAGGCCATTTCTTAAAATTGTTCCTTCTGATTTTACTGCATCCTGCAATCTTGGTTTGCCAGCAAGAACTTCAGGAGTCAGATCAGCTGAGAAAACCATGAGTGGCTCGTTTGTTTTGTTAGATTGACAAAAACTAATTCTGTCACTGTACATTCTCACCAGAAAAATGTTAATTTCATTATTATGAACCAATACAGTTTCATCCATGTAGACCATTATTTCTATGATCTCACCGAGTGTGAACCCATAACCAGCACTCAAGAGTGGCTTTAAAACTTAGGGGCATATTAGCAAGACTGGCGATAATGGGCTTGCTAATAAGCGTTATAGAATTCCAATAGAAGCCCAGGTTAGATGTCCTGCACATCTAACCTGGGCTTCTATTGGAATTCTATAACGCATATTAGCAAGCCCATTATCGCCGCTTTAGCGGCAGTTTCCTGCCGCTAAAACGGCGATAATTTTATCGCCAGTCTTGCTAATATGCCCCTTAATTTGTTATTTCAAAGAGTGCAAACTTAACTGAAGGCTGGTGGTTACATTGCTGCTGGGAGCTCATTGTGCATTCATATTTTCAAATGTATGCACGCATGCAGTTCGGGTCCACTGCAAATACATTCACCTCGCTGTTTAGATCAGCTACTCAGCCGAAAACTTCATCTTGGAAGAAACTAGCCTCAGATAAAAACATGTTTGCCCTTGGAGACTCACATACTCTGTAGTTCTTTCGTCCATCCCTTTGGCCCTTGTTATGGCTAAACCACAGATAACACATTGAAGATTCTCTGCTTCCTGATCAGTTGTTGGAGGTGAACGAGGGGTAGCCATCGATCTTCTAAGTGGATGGGCATTGGGTTTGGTTGTCGTTGCTTCCTCAGAAGACTCGTATTCTTGTTGTGATTCCCTGGTTTCTGCTATTTTTTTATACAGTTTTCCAGGCTTTTTTCCATTGTATATGACTTGTAGCACTTGTTGTTACAATGATAAACTATTTGATCGTCTTCACCCATCAGTTTAAATCTTTTGTGAACTTCGCCTTGTTGTATTTCTGCAGCATCTCAAACTCTCTTCTTTCCAGCTGCAGTTGATTTTAGCTTTTCTTTCGGATTAGTTTGGCATATGACACATTTTTCTTTGTTGAAGGAATCCTCAGATTTTGTAGCTAGCAAGACTATGTCAGGAGGTAAAGAGCCTCTGCGACCACCTGCTTCGCTCATGTTTACGAATTTGAATCAACCAAAAACCTGACACAGAAACAATATTAAAATGAATTACCAATATGATGGCTAACACACATCATTATAGAGCCACCATTTTGAAAAATGGCACAAGGGTTGCTGTGAGGAGTTATTTTATGTCTCTGTAAGACTACTTGACCCCCAAAACATATGTTTTGACAACAAAATGAAGCATATAGGTCTCATGATTCCTGAAATATGACATCATCATTGCAACACATCCGCCATTTTTAAAAATATTGTCCAGAAAAATTTGCCCGGACTGCAATGTCTACCCAAGCTAAACGACTTCTCTAATGATACAAAATAATGTAATCCTGAGCAACACAACAAACAAACTTCCAATGTGTTTTGCTCTTTCAAACAGACCTTCTTCACGGCTAGAATTTATCGGACGCCTAATCATATTAACAGCCTTCCGTGTATCCCACAACAAGGACATCCACTGTTACTGGTTCAACAAGAGTCAACATGTGTGTGTCCGATGCTCGAGTATCTGCCCTTATTAAAAGCTTTTCATGTGCCTGTTGTGATCAGAACCAGCCATGGTCTCTGCACCCCAAGAGGGGATTTTACACAACTCGCACATCGGGTGATTTACACTTTCCTTTGGAAAGTATTTTGCATTGGAGCAGTGTTTTCTGCAAGGAATCTGAGCATCTGAGCACCCACCTGGGTTTGTCAGGTTTAAAAATGTCCACCAGACTGCTTGTCGGCTTTGTGTTGGAAAAAACATCACCAGTGACCTTTCATTTTCAAGGACGATACAGTCATGAAGAAGCATTGGTGTGCCGACTCAGAGAACCACATCACCAGCTAATTTGAATTTCGCCCAGGCATAATTGTTACAGATAACTTTGTCATGGAATCAGGTCCTAAACTTTGCCATTGGCATGCAAGAAAGGGAAGAGATCTTTGCAAGTATTGTAAACACAAATATAGGTGTATGGAGCAGGAGGCAAGTTGGAGAAAGTAAGGGCCAGATGTACGAGGATTGCATTTTGCGGCTCGCAAATTGCATTGCTTTGCGACTCGCAATTTGCGACTCGCAAAATGCAATGTACAACAGTGTCACAGACACTGTTTGCGATTCCCAATGGGGTCGCAAATTGCATGCCTCATCGATATTCATAAGGCAAGCGCAATTTGCGACCCAATTGGGAATGGCTGGCCCTCCCAGGGATGGTGGCCTGCTGGGGTCAGCAGACCACCATGTCTGTGACTGCTTTTTAAATAAAGCAGTCTTTTTTTTTTAAATGCAGTCCATTTTCCTTAAAGGAAAACGGGATGCATTTAAAAAACAAAAATGAAACTCTTCAGTTTCATTTTTTAAGGGCAGGCAATGGTCCCTGGAATCACTGCCTGCTCTTAAAAAATATTTACGCACACACTCACCATGGGGAAGGGGTCCCCTGGGGACCCCTTCCCGTTTGCGAATGGTTTACCACTTACTTGAAGTAGGTGGTAAACTGCGAGTGTTTTGCGGCCGCAAATGCGGTCGCAAAACAACAGTACATGGCATGGTGACTCGCTATTAGGAAGGGACGCCCCTTCCTAATAGCGAGAGTCGCAAATGCTATTTTGTGAGTCAGTGTCTCACAAAATAGCTTTTTGTACATGCCTGGAGCCTTTTTTGCGGCCGCAAACGGGCCGAACTCCCGTCTGCGGCAACAAAAAAGGGTTGTACATCTGGCCCTAGGCTTGTAACCATGCACGGGACAAACCTTCACATGCTGCTGGAGTGGAGAGATGTGTGAGAATACAATGCGGCAAGCGATCAATGTTCTGGCCTTGGGAAAGGTTTACACCAGAGATTTGATATAGGGCCTGATTTAGATCTCGGCGGACAGGTTACTCCATGGGAACGGTGACGGATATCCTGTACGCCGAAATATAAGTTTGATTATATCCTATGGGATTTATATTTCGGCGGACGGGATGTCCATCAGCGTTGTGATGAGGTAACCTGTCCACCAACATCTAAATCAGGCCCATAGTCTTTTCAGAAATCTCCAGAACAACAATTTAGTATCAAGATTTCTAATTGGACGGAAGTGACACACTTAAAGACGTGGAAGTGACACACTTAAAGACGAGGAAGTGACACACTTAAAGACGAGGAAGTGACACACCTAAAGACGAGGAAGTGACACACTTAAAGACGAGGAAGTGACACACCTAAAGACGAGGAAGTGACACACTTAAAGACGAGGAAGTGACACACTTAAAGACGAGGAAGTGACACACTTAAAGACGAGGAAGTGACAAACCTAAAGACGAGGAAGTGACACACTTAAAGACGAGGAAGTGACACACTTAAAGACGAGGAAGTGACACACCTAAAGACGAGGAAGTGACACTTAAAGACGAGGAAGTGACACACCTAAAGACGAGGAAGTGACACACTTAAAGACGAGGAAGTGACACACTTAAAGACGAGGAAGTGACACACTTAAAGACGAGGAAGTGACACACCTAAAGACGAGGAAGTGACACACCTAAAGACGCTTCCGTTTTACTGATTCACTCTCTGCTCCCTGCCCAGTGATTTTGCCTGAGATTGTGATCTATGAGCGCAGAAAACTTCATAAATGAATAAAAAAATAAAAAACATTTCTTTGGGCAAGTAATGTATTTTTGCCTATTTTGTGCCAAAACTTCACATGTTCATGGCTTTACTGTGGGACATTTGTATACTCATGCTCCACAGCTCCACAGTGAGACACCTGGATACTGATGCTATACAGCTCCACGGTGAGACACCTGGATACTGATGGAGGACAGCTCCACGGTGAGACACCTGGATACTGATGGAGCACAGCTCCACGTTGAGACACCTGAATACTGATGGAGCACAGCTCCACGGTGAGACACCTGGATACTGATGGAGCACAGCTCCACGGTGAGACACCTGGATACTGATGGAGCACAGCTCCACAGTGAGACACCTGAATACTGATGGAGCACAGCTACATGGTATGACACCTGAATACTGATGGAGCACAGCTACAAGGTAAGACACCTGGATGCTCATGCTCCACAGCTCCACGGTGAGACACCTGGATACTGATGGAGGACAGCTCCATGGTGAGACACCTGGATACTGATGCTGTACAGCTCCACAGTGAGACATCTGAATACTCATACTGCACAGCTCCACGGTGAGACACCTGGATACTGATGGAGCACAGCTCCACGGTGAGACACCTGAATACTGATGCTGTACAGCTCCACAGCGGGACATCTGAATACTCATACTCCACAGCTCCACGGTGAGACACCTGGATACTCATACTCCACAGCTCCACGGTGAGACACCTGGATACTGATGGAGCACAGCTTCACGGTGAGACACCAGGATACTGATGGAGCACAGCTCCACGGTGAGACACCTGGATACTGATGGAGCACAGCTCCACGGTGAGACACCTGGATACTGATGGAGCACAGCTCCACGGTGAGACACCTGGATACTGATGGAGCACAGCTCCACGGTGAGACACCTGGATACTGATGGAGCACAGCTACATGGTAAGAGACCTGAATACTGATGGAGCACAGCTACATGGTAAGACACCTGGATGCTCATGCTCCACAGCTCCACGGTGAGACACCTGGATACTGATGCTGTACAGCTCCACAGTGAGACATCTGGATACTGATGGAGCACAGCTCCACGGTGAGACACCTGGATACTGATGCTGTACAGCTCCACAGTGAGACATCTGAATACTCATACTGCACAGCTCCACGGTGAGACACCTGGATACTGATGGAGCACAGCTCCATGGTGAGACACCTGGATACTCATACTCCACAGCTCCACGGTGAGACACCTGGATACTCATACTCCACAGCTCCACGGTGAGACACCTGGATACTGATGGAGCACAGCTTCACGGTGAGACACCAGGATACTGATGGAGCACAGCTCCACGGTGAGACACCTGGATACTGATGGAGCACAGCTCCACGGTGAGACACCTGGATACTGATGGAGCACAGCTCCATGGTGAGACACCTGGATACTGATGGAGCACAGCTCCACGGTGAGACACCTGAATACTGATGGAGCACAGCTACATGGTAAGACACCTGAATACTGATGGAGCACAGCTACATGGTAAGACACCTGGATGCTCATGCTCCACAACTCCACGGTGAGACACCTGGATACTGATGCTGTACAGCTCCACAGTGAGACATCTGAATACTCATACTGCACAGCTCCACGGTGAGACACCTGGATACTGATGGAGCACAGCTCCATGGTGAGACACCTGGATACTCATACTCCACAGCTCCACGGTGAGACACCTGGATACTCATGCTCCACAGTGAGACACCTGGATACTGATGGAGCACAGCTTCACGGTGAGACACCAGGATACTGATGGAGCACAGCTCCACGGTGAGACACCTGGATACTGATGGAGCACAGCTCCACGGTGAGACACCTGGATACTGATGGAGCACAGCTCCACGGTGAGACACCTCGATACTAATGGAGCACAGCTCCACGCTTCAGAAATGTCGAGAACAACAATTTAGTACCAAGATTTCAAATTGTTTGGACGGAAGTGACACACTTAAAGACGAGGAAGTGACACACTTGAAGACGCTTCCGTTTTACTGATTCCTCGCCTGTCTGTTTTCGTGTTGATCATCCCTCTGATTGGCCACGTGCACCTGCCTGCATGGTGATGATCAGCCTTCTGATTGGCCACATGCACCTGCCTGCATGGTGATGATCAGCCCTCTGATTGGCCACACCCACCCTCAGAGTTCTTGCAGATGCTCAATACCGGACAGCACCGGCCCATTTAAAGCCCTGGTCTATGGCCACCTCCGGCTTCCTCACCTGCCTGTTTTCGTGTTGATCATCCCTCCTTTTGGCCACACACCCTCAGAGTTCTTGCAGGTGCTAACTACCAGACAGCACCGGCCCATTTAAAGCCCTAGTCTATGGCCACCTCCGGCTTCCTCGCCTGCCTATGGCCACCTCCGGATTCCTCGCCTGCCTGTTTTCGTGTTGATCATCCCTCTGATTGGCCACGTGCACCTGCCTGCATTGTGGCGATCATCCCTCTGATTGGCCACATGCACCTGCCTGCATGATGATGATCAGCCCTCTAAGTTCTTTCAGGTGCTCAGTACCGGACAGCACCGGCCCATTTAAAGCCCTGCTCTGTGGCCACCTCCGGCTTCCTCACCTGCCTGTTTTCGTGTTGATCATCCCTCTGATTGGCCACACCCACCTTCAGAGTTCTTACAGGTGTTCAGTACCGGCCAGGCCCGGCCCATTTAAAGCCCCCGCTTCGGGCCACCTCACCTGCCTGCTTTGGTGATGATCATCTCTGTGCCAATGTCGTGGAAGCGCTTCCACAGGTCTGCGCACTGCAGCTCCACCTGGATCTCCTCCATGGTGGAGGGCGAGGGCGGCGTGGGGTCAGGGGCCACCTGTGACGTGAGGTCAGAGTGCGAGCCATAGGAGCAGGACGTCCTCTCCGCCAGCCCCTCGGGGTCCGAGCCGGGGCTCTGCTCGGAGTCTGCAAGAGAGAAGAAGGGAGTGGGTAAAGCTGCAGAGAGGGTCTGGACCACAAGCAGATGGCGACAGCTCCGTGGGTCAATACGCCTGAAGCAACTGCGCGCAGCGCCTGGATACCCTCACGGGTGATTAGTCGCGCTATACAAATACTGAGTGATTGATTCATTGCTTGCCCCCCCTGAGCACAGAGGTGAGACCCGGCAGGGCTGATTCTGCCCTTCATGTTAAGGTAAAATGATAAACTGATAGATTGGTTGCATCTGTATAGCGCAGACGCCTCTAGGCACTCTGAACCAGTGTGTCACACACATTATGTAAAGCAGAGGAAGAGGTCGAAGATACTCTCAGTGACTGTGGAAAGCCTTCCTGCCAATCAGAGGAATCCACCTGCGACTCTCTTGGATGGATGGATGGGTGGGTGGATGGATCGGTGGGTGGGTCTGGGTGGATGGATGGGTGGTTGGGTCTGGGTGGGTGGATGGGTGGGTGGGTGGGTCTGGGTGGATGGATGGGTGGGTCTGGGTGGGTGGGTGGATGAATGGGTGAGTGGGTGGATCTGGGTGGGTGGATGAATGGGTGGATGGTTGGGTCTGGGTGGGTGGATGGATCGGTGGGTGGGTCTGGGTGGGTGGATGGATCAGTGGGTGGGTCTGGGTGGATGGATGGGTGGTTGGGTCTGGGTGGGTCTGGGTGGATGGATCGGTGGATGGATCGGTGGGTCTGGGTGGGTGGATGGGTGAGTGGGTGGGTCTGGGTGGGTGGAAGGTTGGGTGGATGGATGGGTGATTGGGTCTGGGTGGGTGGATGGGTGATTGGGTCTGGGTGGGTGGATGGATGGATGATGGGTGGATGGATCGGTGGGTGGGTCTGGGTGGGTGGAAGGATGTCACCAGAACCTTTGGGACAAACCTGCAGCCAGCGGTCGAAGTGCATTAAAAGAAGTATGGCAACTGTGACCCTGAGTCCAATGGGGCGGGGTCAGCGAGCGTGGGGGAGGGATCAAAGGTGGAGCTAAAACACACAATATTAAGTAAACTATTTTGTTGGCCTTTTACCTTCAAGAAACTGTGTGTAAAATACACCCCTTAAATGAAAAAATAATTGCAAGTTGAAGTAATCAGTGAGGGACGCACTGGATTTGGGAAACCTCTAAAGGTTAATGCGGTCACCGCGGCTGTCTTTGGGGGTACCCTGAGCGCCGCAGCATTGAACCCCGGTTGGTGCAGTGGGGAATAGTGACGTGTGTGTTACGAGCTCCCAGCCCATGAGAGAAACCACCTTGAATATGTACATCAACATGTTTAAATTGCATCACACACATTGCCAGAAAGGCTGCCACAAAATCTCAAAAAGATTGCGGTTTAAGATTAAAAAGTGCTTTAAAATCTAGATCTGAGTACTGGGCCGCTTGTGCCAAGTGCACACATTATTAAACACTGGCCATTAAGAGCAGCACTCCACAGCTGGCCAGGGTCCCTTACAATACCTCACAAAACTACTCTTCGAGAGACTCCATCAATTATATGGCCAGGTACGGCCTAGACCCCCTCCTCCCTTATCCATACTAAGACAGTAACACATTTACCACAAGGAATTTTTTGGATTAGGGAGTCGTTAAACCCCCCGGCCGTATTTATTAACATAAAATTAAATCAACAATTTTTATATATACATTATTTACACAATACGCAGAAACCATTTGCATTACATTGATTACATGGATAGGTACAGATGTCAAATTGCTCACCTTAACATATCTCTAATACAAAGATATTCCTATCCGAATCTAAACATACCATAATCAATAATCATAATAGCATTCAATTTTTCTGCGTATCCCTATTTGAGCCTACGGCAAGGTCAATAACTGGCGCCAGATCCTTATCAAATTATGCCCGCCCTCCGACCGGAGTGCGCATGCGCAGAGGGCCCGTTCACCGTGAGGGTACTTCCCCCCCCCCCCCGGTCACCCCCGTACGCCCTGTAGATTATCTCCATAAGGGGCCCTTGCAGTTATGCGCCGTTTACTTGCGCCATTGTGCACGTGCGCGGTGGCCAACCAGCCTACTGAAGAGCGTAACTCCCCCTCCCCCGCACCCATCCAGCCAACCGGCTGTAACTGCCCCTGGAGTTCTATGAGAGACCACTTTCCCTCCCCCTTGGGCGACCCCATTCAAGAATGGCGCCGCCCTCTAAGGACCTTAAATTTACTGCTCACCAATCATGACCTTACCGCCGACCAAGGAATAACACTAAAATACGACAATGAACAATAACCTGTAAAAGAAACAATAATCTCCTAAAACAAAGGGAAAGAAAAAACCATAACACACATGATAAACATAACCACGTCAACCTGAAAATAAAATTCGCAACAATACACTCTGTAAACCCTGCTTCTAGGGGATGGTGGGTGGGGAAATTAAAATACAGCCTCCTAGCGAGGCTGGTGCGTCGTTATGGCAGGCTGTGGGAGCGGCGAGCAAAGAGGCAGACTCCGCCGCTCCCCAGCCTTTTAATGCCCCCCAGAGAATCCAGGCCAGGCCGGTTCTAACCGGCCTAGCGTTAGCGCGACGCGTGCCCCGGAAGTGATTCCAATCACTTCCGGGGGGCGCCCCGAACCCACTGACCAATTAAGGATGAGGCGCGCCTGTCGCGTCACCATTGTGCGCGACAGGCCCGCCCCTGTGGTGATCGGGGGCCGGCACGACTGCCAAACATGTGGCGTGTCCGATGCTGGCCCCACCTTTCTAAAGCCGACCCCGGCTTCCAAGCAGCCTTCACGTTTGCAGATTCACCGATTACACACATTTACATTTCTCTCAGGCGGAAGCACCCTGGCAGGAGGGCCGGCTCCTTGTTCAGCTGCCTGCCCCTCCCTTGGCTTCATAGCACTTGAGACTCACTCCTCCACTTCGGCTGCCTGCCCCTCCCTTGGCTTCATAGCACTTGAGACTCACTCCTCCACTTCGGCTGCCTGCCCCTCTCTCGGCTTCATAGCACTTGAGACTCACTCCTCCACTTCGGCTGCCTGCCCCTCCCTTGGCTTCATAGCACTTGAGACTCACTCCTCCACTTCATCTGAGACTCACTCCTCCACTTCATCTGAGACTCACTCCTCCACTACAGCTGAGACTCACTCCTCCACTTCAGCTGAGACTCACTCCTCCACTACAGCTGAGACTCACTCCTCCACTTCAGCTGAGACTCACTCCTCCACTTCAGCTGAGACTCACTCCTCCACTTCAGCTGAGACTCACTCCTCCACTACAGCTGAGACTCACTCCTCCACTTCAGCTGAGACTCACTCCTCCACTTCACCTGAGACTCACTCTTCAGCTGAGACTCACTCTTCAGCTGAGACTCACTCCTCCACTTCAGCTGAGACTCACTCCTCCACTTCAGCTGAGACTCACTCCTCCACTTCAGCTGACAGCTGAGACTCACTCCTCCACTTCAGCTGAGACTCACTCCTCCACTACAGCTGAGACTCACTCCTCCACTTCAGCTGAGACTCACTCCTCCACTTCAGCTGAGACTCACTCCTCCACTTCAGCTGAGACTCACTCTTCAGCTGAGACTCACTCCTCCACTTCAGCTGAGACTCACTCCTCCACTTCAGCTGAGACTCACTCCTCCACTTCAGCTGACAGCTGAGACTCACTCCTCCACTTCAGCTGAGGCCTCTCAAATGTCGGAACGAACTGTCCCGTGACAGTTGCCTTTTAACATAAAGCAGGGGAACTGTTTCTGCCAAATTTAAAACAAAGTACGTGCACGTCGTGCCCCTCAGATCCCGCCCACTTCGACCTCTGCCTTCACCAAAGCCTGCTGCTCAAGGCGACCCTACAATTAGAGGGGTGGGGGTATCACAGGAGGGGCAGGGGGGTCATGGGTGGGGCAGGGGGATGACGGGTGGGGCAGGGGGAACATGTGTGGCACAGGGAGATCACAGGAGGGGCAGGGCCCAGGGGGTCACAGGTGGGGCAGGGGGATGACGGGTGGGGCAGGGGGAACACGGGTGGCGCAGGGAGATTACAGGAGGGGCAGGGGGGTCATGGGTGGGGCTGGGGGATGATGGGTGGGGCAAGGGATTACGGGTGGGGCAAGGGATTACGGGTGGGGCAGGGGGATGACGGGTGGGGCAAGGGATCACTGGTGGGGCAGGGGGATCACAGGAGGGGCAGGGAGATAATGGGTGGGGCAGGGGGATGACGGGTGGGGCTGGGGGAACACGGGTGGTGCAGGGAGATCACAAGAGGGGCAGGTGGGTCATGGGTGGGGCAGGGGGATCACGGGTTGGGCGGGGGATCACAGGTGCGGCGGGGGAACGGGTGGGACAGGGGGATGATGGGTGGGGCAGGGGAATCACGGGTGGGGCAGGGGGATGGCAGGTGAGGCAGGGGGTGACGGTGGGGCAGGGGGATGATGGGTGGGGGAGGGGGATGACGGGTGGGGTGGGGGATCACAGGTGGGGCAGGAGATCACAGGTGGGGCAGGGGGGTGACGGGTGGGGGAGGGGGATGATGGGTGGGGGATCACAGGTGGGGCGGAGGATGACGGGTTGGGGAGGGGATCACAGGTGGGGGAGGGGATCACAGGTGGGGCAGGGGGTGACGGGTTGGTGGGGGATCACAGGTGGGGCAGAGGATCACTGGAGGGGCAGGGGGATGTCGGGTGGGGGATGACGGTGGGGGAGGGGATCACAGATGGGGCAGGGGATCACAGGTGGGACAGGGGATCACAGGTGGGGCAGGGGGGTGACGGGTGGGGGAGGGGGATGACGGGTGGGGATCACAGGTGGGGCGGGTGATGATGGGTGGGGGAGGGGATCACAGGTGGGGCAGGGGGTGACAGGTGGGGGAGGGGATGACAGGTGGGCCAGGGGGGTGACGGGTGAGGGAGGGGGATGACGGGTGGGGGAGGGGGGATGACGGGTGGGGTGAGGGAATCACAGGTGGGGCGGTGGGATGACGGGTGGGGGAGGGGATCACAGGTGGGGCAGGGGGCTGACGGGTGGGGGAGGGGGATGACGGTTGGGGGAGGGGATGACAGTTGTGCTGTTTGTCATGTCCGGGACCAGTCTGATCAGATCGCTCACTAGGCGGTCGGCGGTGGTTTGAGTGGCGGGTAAGGGGTAGATTGTATGAGATGACCCAGGTCATCAACCTGCTAAGAAACCGTGGGCACTGACTGTCGGGGCATTCATCACCTCCCCATCCGACCCTCCACCAGGGTGGAGACCTGGGCTACCTGCTAGTGCAGAGTGAGATAACGCTGTATGTATGTGTGTATGTGTGCATGTATGTGTGCATGTATGTATGTATGTATATGGTATCTCTATTGCATGAACCTAGCCAAAAAGCTGCAGCAATCAAAGCTAAGCCAGTGGTGATTTCTAGGTCTTGCCTACAGTCTGTTGTCAGAGACCTCTTGCCTCTCATACATTAAAACATATACATAAAGTGAGCTTTGTGTCAATCACTTCCTCTGGACTGGATGGCTTTCTTGTTCATCATTTCATTTCCCTGCTTCTTATTGCACGACTTTCTTTCCTTTTCGTTTTTAGCCCTACCTCTGGAGCATATCTGCCATACTATATTCTGATTGGATGAATTTTGACCTTCCTCTGCTTGTATTGAGGGAACTACTTTTTTCTTTTCCTTTTAGCAGTCCGTGGGAGTGCGTGTGCTTTCTTGCTCTCTCCCGCGTTGCCCGGTTCCTCTTTCAAATCCCTGCAAGTCTCCAGGTTGTTTTTCCTGGTTGCTCTAGTACTGCCCTAAAGATAATGCGCTGCTTCCACAGCCCCTCCCCGCCAGCTTTTTCTAATTTTTGAAACATTTCCCCACTCCTCGATTGGTCCTTCCTCACTTCCCCATGATGATTTGTGGCGTCAACTTCGTCCTCCTCCCCCCCTCCCCCCCAACTGGTCCTTTGTACCTCCCCTGCACCTCCCCGTCACATTCATTTTTATAAAATATATTTTTGGGGAGCCCTGAGCAGCTGCAATTTGCAAGTGAGCTGCTCCTTTACTTTTTCATGCACTGGCACTCATACTTTTCAAATTTACCACTTTAAGACTGGCATCCACCATATTGGAATGGTAAATTAAAAAATGGCCTCTGCGTCGGAACGAGTGCGCATGAATGCATGATGATGCATGCACATGTACACATCATGACTAGGCCTGGGTGACATTCACACTCTAATCATCATTCACTAACACTCTCACCATCACACACCAACACTCTCACCATCACACACCAACACTCACCATCACACAGCGACAATCTCACCATCGCACATTAACACTCTCACCATCACACACCAACACTCTCACATCACACACCAACACTCTCACCATTACACACTGACAATCTCACCATCACACACCAACACTCACCAGCACACATTAACGCTCTCACTATCACACACCAACACTCTCACCATCATACACCAAAACTCTCACGATCACAACACTCTCACCATCACACACCAACACTCACCATCACACACCAACACTCACCATCCCACACCAACACTCTCACATCACACACCAACACTCTCACCAACACACACCAACACTCTCACGATCACAACACTCTCACCATCACACACCAACACTCACCATCACCCACCAACACTCACCATCCCACATCAACACTCTCACCATCACACACCAATGCTCTTACCATCACACACCAACACTCACCATCACACACAAACACTCTCACCATCACACACCAACACTCACATCACCCACCAACAGTCTCACATCACCCACCACCACTCTCACATCACACACCAATGCTTTCACCATCACACACCAATGCTCTTACCATCAAACACCAGCGAACTCACCATCACACACCAATGCTCTCACCATCAAACACCAATGATCTCACCATCATACACCAACGTTCTTACCAGCACACACTAACACTGTCACTAGCACACTCCAACGCTCTTACCAGGACACACCAACACTTTCACCATCAGACACCAACACTTTCACCATCAGACACCAACGCTCTCACCATCACACACCAACACTCTCACCATCACACACTAGTACTCTCACTCTCACCATCACACACTAACACTCGCACTATCACACATCAACACTTTCACCATCACACACCAGTACTCTCACTCTCACCATCACACACCAACACTCTCACTGTCACACAGCAACACACTCACCATCACGCACCAATGCTGTCTCCATCACACACCAACACCCTCATCAGCACTCGTTCTCAAGCTCAACGCTCTCACCATCACACACCAACACCCTCATCAGCACTCGTTCTCAAGCTCAACGCTCTCACCATCACACACCAACACCCTCATCAGCACTCGTTCTCAAGCTCAACGCTCTCACCATCACACACCAACACCCTCATCAGCACTCGTTCTCAAACTAAGGATCACGCACCCAGACTCTCGGAACCACTCATTCACTCTGACTATCGTTTATTGACACTCTCCCCATCACGCACCCACACTTTCATAATCCCTCGCTTCCTGAACACATGATCACTTACCCAGACACTCACAATCACTCATTCACATTCTATTCATTGTTCATTGACACTCTCAGCATCACACACCCAGACTCTCATGATGACTCGTTCCCAGACTTATAGTCATTCACAATCACGTACCCACACTCTCGGAGTCACTCATTCACTGTAACCATATCTCATTGACACCCTCACCATCACCCACTCACACTCTCATCCTCACTCGTTTTCAGATTTGTGATTACTCACCCAGACTCTCAAAATCACTCATACACACTTGAACTATCATTTACTGACCCTTTCACCATCACACCCCCGCACTCTCATAATCTCACACTGTCCCCATCACTCATTATGCACTCATGATCACTCACCTAGACATAGTCACTCATTCAGCCTCTCATCATCATTTGTTCTCATGCGGCTGATCACTTACGATTGCTCACCTAGATTCTTCGAATCACTCATTCACACTGCCCATCACTCATTCACACTAGCCATCACTCATTCACTCTAGCCATCACTCATTCACTCTAGCCATCACTCATTGTCACACTGCTCATCATTCACCACTCTTTCTTTTTCCTCTTTTTTAACAAACATTTTATTCAAATTTGTTCTAATAGAATGTCAAACATTGCAAATATCATGTAGGATTTTCACATATCACAATCATTTACATCAAACAGTCAATGATCTCGACAAATGCTATTACCAGTGTGACATCACCGCGGTGGGGGCAGGGGGGTGAGAGGGTTGCACAGCCATGCCCTTCCGTCTGTAGAGGTGACATATGTAATGAGGATCTCTCGTACTGACCAACACATTCCCAAACTTTGCCGAATTTGTTAATGTTGCCCCTTTATTGTCCAAAGCAAGCCTTCCAAGGAAGCCCCGGGGCATTTCGCGCACCCATCACATCTCACCCCTTCAGGTGCGCTCTTGCAGCTCCTCAAATGCGCTTTCCTACCTTCCCTCATTTGAGCCTTGCACGAGTGGCCCTAAACCAAGTCAAGTTTTCTTCCGCGGTGACGTCACAGCATCGCACTATGGATTTTTTTAATAGTGCAGACCTGGCCCGGGGGGGGGGGGGGGGAGGTTGCATTAGAGCCAGACTCCCTTGCACATTTTATTTTTGAGTGAAGACGGGGGTGAGGGGGGGGTCGGATCCGGCGTCCCGTGTTCCGAGGGCAGCAGCCGCAGCTAGGACGTCACATGGTATCGGTGCACCCCAAAGTGACAAGGGGGGTAGATCTACCCCCGCCCTCACATGCCCCCACCCCACAGCACCACGTTTCCCATACTGTCCGTTCACATCTGGCCCCTCATTCTTTGGCTCCGGCGGGGGCCAGCATGTCCTATAAGAAGTTTTTGTTAGGGTAACCCGAGTTTTAAGTCACGAGAACTTTCCTCATGCCAACAACACCATCTCCATCTGCTTTGTTAGATTCCGTCTCTACCGTATCACAAAGTTAAAAACACAGAGAAGGCTTTCTTCTTCTAGAAGTTACCCTCCTGACGTGAACTCCCCTGACGAACCACCATTCAGGACAAACTAAAATGTGTGTGTTATGCTTCATTTTTAATTTTCTCTACATATGTTTTTTTAACATGAAGTTTGCTGAGGACGGAATTTGTTAAGCAGGCCTCCTGGGTGATTTTTGTATGTGAGGGCATACTTTACACGGACCGTGAAATTGTTTGAGCAGAAAATGTTTTGCAGGAATTGTGAAAGTGCAGGAACACTCGCAAACCTGAGCACGTCACTGATCAAGCAGGCCTCTTGGGGGACTGTTCAATGTGATTGGATACTTTGTGCACAACGTTAACACGGACGACCACGCGAGCGTACGTTTTACCATGTGCATAATGTCTCGAAAATTGTGCATTATCCATGGAGAAAAATGTGCAGTTCCACTGACCACTGTTTGTGAAAGGGTCCAAAAGAAAGCTCTGGTCACATTTCGCCATCTCACGCCCATCATTTCGCCATCACTCATTTATCTCTTCGCTAACACTTTCACCATCGCTCACCCACCCTTTCACCATCACTCATTTATACCTTTGCAAACACTTTCACCTTCACTCTCCCTCTCTTTCACCAACGATCAGTTGCCCCTTCCCTTCGCTAACATTTTTACCATTAATACCCCACCATTTCAACATCATTCACTTATACTTTTGCTAACCCTTTCACCATCACTCACTGACACTTTCACCATCACTCATTTACACCTTCTCTAACACTTTCACAATCGCTCCCCCACCCTTTCACCATCACTCATTTACTTATACCTTTGCTAACACTATCACCTACACTCACCCTCACTTTCACCATCAATCACTTACCCCTTCGCTAACACTTTTACCATCACTCATCCACCATTTTAACATCACTCACTTATACTTTCGTAAACCCTTTCACAATTACTCACTGACAGTTTCACTAGCGCTAATTTACACCTTCTCACCTTTGCTCAACCTCACATTCACTATCACTTATTTATACCTTTCAAACACTTTCACCTTCACTCACCCTCGCTTTCACCATCGATCAATTATCCCTAGTCTAACACTTTTACCATCACTCCCCCACCATTTGAACATCACTCACGTATGCTTTTGCTAACACTTTCACCATCGCTCACCGACACTTTCACCATCACTAGTTTACACTTTCTCTAACACTTTCAGCTTCGATCACACTCACTTTCAACATCAGTCATTTATACCTTAGCTAACACTTTCACCTTCATTGCCCTCACTATCACCATTGATCACTTATCCCTTCGGTAACACTTTTACCATCACTTTCCCATCATTTAAACCTTACTCACTTGTACCTTCACTAACACTTTAATCATCGCTCACTGACACTTTCACCATCACTAATTTACACCTTCTCTCCTTCGATCACCCTCACTTTCACTATCACTCATTTATACCTTTGCTAACACTTTCACCATCGATTAATTACCCCAAATCTAAAACTTTTACCATAACTCCCCCACCATTTCAACATCACTCAATTATCCCTTCGCTAAACATGTTCACTTTCATCCACCCAGACGTTACAGACAGAAGGAAGCACTCCCCCCTTACACCCACCCATAGTTACACTTCCCTTTCAGAAGCAGGCAGAAGGAAGCACTTCCCCTCACACTCACCCACCCGCAGTGATACTTCCCTTCCAGCATCAGACAGAAGGAAGCCCTCCCCTCACACTCACCCACCCACAGTTACACTTCCCTTCCAGCAGCAGACAGAAGGAAACACTCCACCTTACACTCACCCACCCATAGTTACACTTCTCTTTCAGAAGCAGGCAGAAGGAAGCACTCCCCCATCACACTCGCCCACCCACAGTTATACTTCCCTTCCCTTCCAGCATCAGACGGAAGGAAGCACTCCCCCTCATACTCACCAACCCACAGTTACACTCCCCTCCAGCAGCAGACAGAAGGAAGCACTCCCCCCTCACACTCACCCACCCACAGTTATACTTCCCTTCCAGCATCAGACAGAAGGAAGCACTCCCCCACACTCACCCACCCACAGTTACACTTCCCTTCCAGCATCAGACGGAAGGAAGCACTCCCCTCACACTCACCACCCACAGTTACCCTCCCCTCCAGCAGCAGACAGAAGGAAGCACTCCCTCCTCACACTCAACCGCACTGGGTACACTCCCCTCCAGCAGCAGACAGAAGGAAGCACACCCCCCTCACACTCACCCACCCACAGTTATACTTCCCTTTCAGCAGCAGGCAGAAGGAAGCCCTCCCCCTCACTCTCACTCACCCACAGTTACTCTCCACTCCAGCAGCAGACAGAAGGAATCACTCACCCACCCACAGTTATACTTCCCTTTCAGCATCAGACAGAAGGAAGTCCTCCCCCTCACACTCTCACGCACCCACAGTTACACTTCCCCTCACACTCACCCACCCGCAGTTACACTTCCCTTCCAGCAGCAGACAGAAGGAAACACACCCCCTTACACTCACCCACCCATAGTTACACTTCCCTTGCAGCATCAGACAGAAGGAAGCACTCCCCCTACACTCACCCACCCACAGTTACACTTCCCTTCCAGCAGCAGACAGAAGGAAACACTCCCCCCTTACACTCACCCACCCATAGTTACACTTCCCTTTCAGAAGCAGGCAGAAGGAAGCACTACCCCCTCACACTCACCCACCCACAGTTATACTTCCCTTCCAGCATCAGGCAGAAGGAAGCACTCCCCCTCACACTCACCCACCCTGGGTACACTCCCCTCCAGCAGCAAGCAGAAGGAAGCCCTCCCCCTCACTCTCACTCACCCACAGTTACTCTCCCCTCCAGCAGCAGACAGAAGGAAGCACTCCCCCTCACACTCACCCACCCACAGTTACACTTCCCTCCAGCATCAGACAGAAAGAAGCCCTCCCCCTCACACTCTCACCCACCCACAGTTACACTTCCCTTCACGCTCACCCACCTGCAGTTATACTTCCCTTCCAGCATCAGACAGAAGGAAGCACTCTCACCTCACACTCTCACCCACCCACAGTTACACTTCCCCTCACACTCACCCACCCGCAGTTACACTTCCCTTCCAGCAGCAGACAGAAGGAAACACTCCCCCTTACACTCACCCACCCATAGTTACACTTCCCTTCCAGCATCAGACAGAAGGAAGCACTCCCCCCACACTCACCCACCCACAGTTACACTTCCCTTCCAGCAGCAGACAGAAGGAAACACTCCCCCCTTACACTCACCCACCCATAGTTACACTTCCCTTTCAGAAGCAGGCAGAAGGAAGCACTACCCCCTCACACTCGCCCACCCACAGTTATACTTCCCTTCCAGCATCAGGCGGAAGGAAGCACTCCCCCTCACACTCACCCACCCTGAGTACACTCCCCTCCAGCAGCAAGCAGAAGGAAGCCCTCCCCCTCACTCTCACTCACCCACAGTTACTCTCCCCTCCAGCAGCAGACAGAAGGAAGCACTCCCCCTCACACTCACCCACCCACAGTTACACTTCCCTCCAGCATAGGACAGAAAGAAGCCCTCCCCCTCACACTCTCACCCACCAACAGTTACACTTCCCTTCACGCTCACCCACCTGCAGTTATACTTCCCTTCCAGCATCAGACAGAAGGAAGCACTCTCACCTCACACTCTCACCCACCCACAGTTACACTTCCCTCCAGCAGCAGACAGATGGAAGCACTCCCCCTCACACTCTCACCCACCCACAGTTATGCTTCCCTCCCACAGCAGACAGAAGAAAGCACTCCCCCTTCACACTCACCCACTCACAGTTACACTTCCCTTCCAGCATCAGACAGAAGGAAGCCCTCCCCACACACTCACCCACCCACAGTTACACTCCCTCCAGCAGCAGACAGAAGGAAGCACTCACTCTCACCCACCCAGTCACACTTCCCTCCAGCAGCAGACAGAAGGAAGCCCTCCCCCTCACACTCACCCACCCACAGTTACACTCCCCTCCAGCAGCAGACAGAAGGAAGCACTCACTCTCACCCACCCAGTCACACTTCCCTCCAGCAGCAGACAGAAGGAAACACACCCCCTCACACTCTCACCCACCCACAGTTACGCTTCCCTCCCGCAGCAGACAGAAGAAAGCACTCCCCCTTCACACTCACCCACTCACAGTTACACTTCCCTTCCAGCATCAGACAGAAGGAAGCCCTCCCCCACACACTCACCCACCCACAGTTACACTCCCCTCCAGCAGCAGACAGAAGGAAGCACTCACTCTCACCCACCCAGTCACACTTCCCTCCAGCAGCAGACAGAAGGAAACACTCCCCCTCACACTCTCACCCACCCACAGTTACACTTCCCTTCACGCTCACCCACCTGCAGTTATACTTCCCTTCCAGCATCAGACAGAAGGAAGCACTCTCACCTCACACTCTCACCCACCCACAGTTACACTTCCCTCCAGCAGCAGACAGAAGGAAGCACTCCTCCTCACACTCACCCACCCACAGTTATACTTCCCTTACAGCAGCAGACAGAAGGAAGCCCTCCCCCTCACACTCTCACCCACCCACAGTTACACTTCCCTCCAGCATCAGACAGAAGGAAGCACTCACTCTCACCCACCCAGTCACACTTCCCTCCAGCAGCAGACAGAAGGAAGCCCTCCCCCTTCACACTCACCCACTCACAGTTACACTTCCCTTCCAGCATCAGACAGAAGGAAGCCCTCCCCCACACACTCACCCACCCACAGTTACACTTCCCTCCAGCATCAGACAGAAGGAAGCACTCACTCTCACCCACCCAGTCACACTTCCCTCCAGCAGCAGACAGAAGGAAGCCCTCCCCCTTCACACTCACCCACTCACAGTTACACTCCCCTCCAGCAGCAGACAGAAGGAAGCACTCCCCCTCACACTCACCCACCCACAGTTACACTCCCCTTCAGCAGCAGGCAGAAGGAAGCACTCCCCCTCACACTCACCCACCCACAGTTACACTTCCCTCCAGCATCAGATAGAAGGAAGCACTCACTCACCCACCCAGTCACACTTCCCTCCAGCAGCAGACAGAAGAAAGCACTCCCCCTTCACACTCACCCACTCACAGTTACACTTCCCTTCCAGCATCAGACAGAAGGAAGCCCTCCCCCACACACTCACCCACCCACAGTTACACTCCCCTCCAGCAGCAGACAGAAGGAAGCACTCACTCTCACCCACCCAGTCACACTTCCCTCCAGCAGCAGACAGAAGGAAACACTCCCCCTCTCACCCACCCACAGTTACGCTTCCCTCCCGCAGCAGACAGAAGAAAGCACTCCCCCTTCACACTCACCCACTCACAGTTACACTTCCCTTCCAGCATCAGACAGAAGGAAGCCCTCCCCCACACACTCACCCACCCACAGTTACACTCCCCTCCAGCAGCAGACAGAAGGAAGCACTCACTCTCACCCACCCAGTCACACTTCCCTCCAGCAGCAGACAGAAGGAAACACTCCCCCTCACACTCTCACCCACCCACAGTTACACTTCCCTTCACGCTCACCCACCTGCAGTTATACTTCCCTTCCAGCATCAGACAGAAGGAAGCACTCTCACCTCACACTCTCACCCACCCACAGTTACACTTCCCTCCAGCAGCAGACAGAAGGAAGCACTCCCTCCTCACACTCACCCACCCACAGTTATACTTCCCTTACAGCAGCAGACAGAAGGAAGCCCTCCCCCTCACACTCTCACCCACCCACAGTTACGCTTCCCTCCCGCAGCAGACAGAAGAAAGCACTCCCCCACACACTCACCCACCCACAGTTACACTTCCCTCCAGCATCAGACAGAAGGAAGCACTCACTCTCACCCACCCAGTCACACTTCCCTCCAGCAGCAGACAGAAGGAAGCCCTCCCCCTTCACACTCACCCACTCACAGTTACACTTCCCTTCCAGCATCAGACAGAAGGAAGCCCTCCCCCACACACTCACCCACAGTTATACTTCCCTCCAGCATCAGACAGAAGGAAGCACTCACTCTCACCCACCCAGTCACACTTCCCTCCAGCAGCAGACAGAAGGAAGCCCTCCCCCTCACACTCACCCACCCACAGTTACACTCCCCTCCAGCAGCAGACAGAAGGAAGCATTCCCCCTCACACTCACCCACCCACAGTTACACTCCCCTCCAGCAGCAGACAGAAGGAAGCACTCCCCCTCACACTCGCCCACCCATAGTTATACTTCCCTTCCATCATCAGACAGAAGAAAGCCCTCCCCCTCACACTCTCACCCACCCACAGTTACACTTCCCCTCACACTCACCCACCCACAGTTACACTCCCCTCCAGCAGCAGACAGACGGAAGCACTCCCCCTCACACTCACCCACCCACAGTTACATTTCCCTCCAGCATCAGATAGAAGGAAGCACTCATTCTCACCCACCCAGTCACACTTCCCTCCAGCAGCAGACAGAAGGACGCACTCCCCCTCACACTCACCCACTCACAGTTACACTTCCCTTCCAGCATCAAACAGAAGGAAGCACTCCCCCTCACACTCACCCACCCACAGTTACACTCCCCTCCAGCAGCAGACAGAAGGAAGCCCTCCCCCACACACTCACCCACCACAGTTATACTTCCCTCCAGTATCAGACAGAAGGAAGCACTCACTCTCACCCACCCAGTCACACTTCCCTCCAGCAGCAGACAGAAGGAAGCCCTCCCCCTCACACTCACCCACCCACAGTTACACTCCCCTCCAGCAGCAGACAGAAGGAAGCCCTCCCCCACACACTCACCCACCACAGTTATACTTCCCTCCAGCATCAGACAGAAGGAAGCACTCACTCTCACCCACCCAGTCACACTTCCCTCCAGCAGCAGACAGAAGGAAGCCCTCCCCCTCACACTCACCCACCCACAGTTACACTCCCCTCCAGCAGCAGACAGAATGAAGCACTCCCCCTCACACTCACCCACCCACAGTTACACTCCCCTCCAGCAGCAGACAGAAGGAAGCACTCCCCCTCACACTCGCCCACCCATAGTTATACTTCCCTTCCAGCATCAGACAGAAGAAAGCCCTCCCCCTCACACTCTCACCCACCCACAGTTACACTTCCCCTCACACTCACCCACAGTTACACTCCCCTCACTCTCACCCACCCAGTCACACTTCCCTCCAGCAGCAGACAGAAGGAAGCACCCCCCCTCACACTCACCCACTCACAGTCACACTTCCCTCCAGCAGCAGGCAGAAGGAAGCACTCCCTCGCCTCTGTAACCACGGGCTCTAGGCCGTGTCTGCTCAGTGTCAGGCCGGCTGCACCCCTTCCCTCTCACCCCCTGACAGGCCGGCTACCGCTTCTGGAGTGTTACAGATACACTTCCACTCACTCACGGCGCTTAAACAAACATTCAATTTAAAACATATTTACCACCTGAGCGCGCCTTGAAGCTGACAGCTCCCACAATGTAAACCATGCCTGGGAACCTGTTCCTCTCACTCCCCAGCAGCCAGAGCTCCCTCCTCGGCCCTCAGCAGCCCTTGTGCCTGTTAAACAGCCCCCGGGTGGTCCTTCCATCGTAGCTGCCGAGCTGAGCCCACTAACACCCACCTGGAAGGAGCTGCTGCTAGAAGCCTGCGCCGGGGGTAAAGCGCCTAATACAGGTTAAACAGTGTGAAATGGGAGCAACTTTACCGACCGGGTCATTTTCCTCATATTTCTTCCACTTCTGGCCCATAACGGGGAGGGCGATGGGGGGAGTCGTGGGGGTGTGGGGGGGGGGGGGCAGCCTCCGTCCCAGGGCTTTGCTGTCTGACCGGAAGCTCACTGGCGCCCGCATTGCTGCTATGGGGCGGTGACGGTGGGGGTCAGAGGACAGTTTGGGGTCCCAGCAGGGCCGCTGCTTACCATGGGCCCCTTTAACCGACCCGAGTACTTGCCTCTCATGGGGGTAAAGAGGGGCAGGAGGCTGGAGTCCGGGCACTTGTCATGTGGGGAGCTGGAGTCAGAGCACCTGTTGTCCTGTGGGGGCCCTGTCTGTCCCCCCATGGTCCTAGGAAGAGTCAAGTGAAGGCCAGGCCGCAGCTCTGCCCACACCCCGTGCCTTCACCCACTCCGTCCTGTAGGTTTCACAGGGCGGGGATTGTCACCCTGTAAAACAATTGATGCAGGCCACCCTTGACACACGACATGCACACGTGTCATGGTGGATGGGGAAGCAAACACAAGGAGATGATGGACGGAGCACAGATCTGGGTTGAATCCATCATCGTTCTTTAGCTCACTACGCCACCCCAGTTCAGACATGGCTATATCCAAATCAGTCTTGGCCCTGTGCCTCATGGGAACAGTCCAGCCCAAACTGCCAAACCAGGTCTTCCCTGGACAGGAAACAAGCATCCTAGGACCGGTTTCGGGCTAACAGCCCTCATCAGCCAGGCTAGCTTGAATCCAGTGGCAAAGTGAGCAAGGGACCCACGTCTGGGCATACCCTGCCAACTTAGGGCGAACAAAGCAAACACAAGGAGATGAGGTGTCTTGGCTGAAAGTAGTGGAGGGGGGGGGGAGGCAGTTATCCCACCAGAGTCGAATGAGGTCTGAGAGCCCATCCTAGGCACCCTGCAGACCCCTGGATCTGCAGCACAAGGTGGACCCCCCAGACCAAGAGGGGAGCAGCCCAGTCGCACCCCTTCTCTGTTACACCTGTGACAGAGCCTCCCCCCCGCCCTTGACCTAGAGGGGGGCATCTCAGCAGCACCCCGTCTCTGTTTCACCCGTGTGCAGGAACTGACAGAGCCCCCCTCCAGCCCAGCTGTTGACCTAGAGGGGGGCATCTCAGCAGCACCCCGTCTCTGTTTCATCTGTGACAGAGCCCCCCCCACCGTTGACTTAGAGGGGGGCATCTCAGCAGCACCCCGTCTCTGTTTCACCCATGTGCAGGAACAGACAGAGCCCCTCTCCAGCCCAGCCATTGACCTAGAGGGGGGCATCTCAGCAGCATCCCGTCTCTGTTTCATCTGTGACAGAGACCCCCCGCCCTTGACCTAGAGGGGGGCATCTCAGCAGCACCCCGTCTCTGTTTTATCTGTGACAGAGCCCCCCCGCCCTTGACCTAGAGGAGGGCATCTCAGCAGCACCCCGTCTCTGTTTCACCTGTGACAGAGCCTCCCCCCACCACCCCCACCAGCAGAGTCCTACATACTTCCCTTGCCTCATGGAGACTGCCAGTGGTGACAGCAGTTCTAGAGGAAGACTGACTTTCCATCCTTCACAGGGCACTCCCTCACTCTTGCAGGAGTGACAACAACAGGTCATGTGATGTCAGAGGGTCGCTTGGTGGTAAGAGCCAATCTCGGCCCGAGTCATTCCTGGCAGGAGTGTACATGGAGTCTCTCTCTCTCTCTCCCTCTCTCCCTCACCCTCTCTCTCTCTCTCCTCTCTTTCACTCTCTCTCTCTGTTAGAATCGAATGTCCCATTGCCCCGTCCCTCATGACGTATACCGTGCTGTGTTAGCATTCATGTAGCTGTTTTACTTTGGTCGCTATTGCACATGTGTGTGTGTCCAGCTTTTAGTAAAGTTGTGGAGGCTAAAGTTAGTATCTGAGA
This sequence comes from Calotriton arnoldi, assembly GCA_963921515.1. Classification (NCBI taxonomy): domain Eukaryota; kingdom Metazoa; phylum Chordata; class Amphibia; order Caudata; family Salamandridae; genus Calotriton; species Calotriton arnoldi. The sequence continues at coordinate 1,275,399 of CAWUFW010001899.1, read as the reverse complement.
CGCCATTTTCCCTCCTGTAGTCGCCATGTTACGCTGTAAGAAGAACTCGGCCTCTGTGCCCCCCCGCTCTCTGCTTGCTTCAGCAGAAGCTGCTGTTCAGAAAGTTCCCTTATCTCATCCAAGGTTGGAACCCAGAGGCCCGAAGAGAATAGTTTATTCAGCTCTGTATTCCTATCCCTGGACATAGTTATGCTCCCACACTAGAGAGAGCTGAGACCGAGTAGGATGGCCTTGGGAGCCTGATAATGTGTACCCATTCCGCAGGTGGTAGCTCATCCCTCAGTGCCTTCTTTGTTCTGTTTTCCGCCCAAGCAGTATTTTTCCACCAGGGGCGGGGTTTTGAGAGGTGTTGGAAGGCTTATCATGTGTTTCCAAGTGTTCTGAGGCAGTCCCTCGACAGCTATCCCATGAGGCTGGTCAGACCGGGCTCCACTGCAGTGTATTTTACTAATAAACGTGTTATATTGTATTCTCCACTGCTATCCTGACTCTTCATTTTTGGGAAGGTCGAGAGGTGGTCCTGAGTGACCCGAGTGACCCATTTTGGGTCACTTCCTTCAGATGGCGCCCGAACAGGGACTCCATCGGGCTGACCCATCTTGCCCGGAATCGGGTGTGGAGGTTGGGGCCGCGTCCGGTCAGAAGGGCGGATCGGGGATCCCCACATGACCGAACTTAGTTCTCGCAGCTGCCCCGCCTGTCTGATCGGGCGGCGCCTCGCCCAGCGGTCATCCCGGCTGGGGTCCTGAAAAGGCGAAACCCTTGGATCTGACCGATTGGTCCAAAGAGTCGGTGGTGGAGAATAACTTGGCTCGACCTGTGTGCACCAGGTGAGTTTTGTTTTGTCTCTTGGTAATCATGGCGCCATCTGGAATAATTTTGAATATGGTCTGAGGACCATTCTTGGCTTGTTTGAACTTGGTGGGTTCGTGGACTCTTGAGACACAGAGTGTTTGCGAACGCTTTGCCAGGCCACCTGCTGAATTCGGTTTACTCTTGAAAAGGCCTGGGGCTAGAGCCTGTCTCCTTGTCTTGGTACAGTCTTCGGACTGTCTTGTCTTGGTACAGTCTTTGGACTGTCTGGTGCAGTCTCCAGACTGCCTTGTTTTGGTGCACTCTGTATGTAGACTGCCTGTTGGATTCCTGTTGTTTGGTGAGTGCTTGGTTTCATGTGAACAGTGAATGTGTCTGATGTTAAGATGCCTTGTCTGAGTAAATTATGGTGTGTGGGGTGCCGCAGTTGTTCGGCCGAAGCTCGGCTGGAGGAGAGGCAGCCTGCGCCTCCGGAAGGCACCCCGAATTTTGATATGTATACCAAGCACAGCATTGGCCCTATTATGTTTAGTACATTATGGCACAAATATACGAGGGACAATGCCGAGCTTCAGTGGCCACCGACATGTACCTTTGATGAACAGAAATTGAATTATCTGCAGGATAAATTATTTGCCAGGCGAAGTAGGCAGTCGATGTTTGATTCACTCCAAGTCTGGCAGAAGGAAGCTAGGCAAAGGCGCATTTGAGCAGAGAAGGAGGCCCAGAAAGGAAAAATGCAAACAGTAACACAGAAAGCAGTAGCCTACCATAGAGAGCAAATAGAGAAGGGTATAGAGTGTGCTGATAGGAAGTTTCGGTTGCAATGTGATAAGTCTTATGTTGCCCGAAAGGAAGGTGATGCCTTTGTGGAAGAACTATTAGAAGCCCGGCCCCCACCTCCCTACGCCCCACAGAGGATATACCCTGTTGTTCCAACATCTCAGTCTTCTGTCCCTCCTGTTTCTGCATCTGGCCCCTCTGTCTCAGACCTGGCTGCTTCAGCTATGACTCCGCCTGCCCCCTCCCTGGCTTCGCCAGCTGCGGGTGCAATAGTTGCAGGTTCTCCTGCCTTGTCTGCTATCCCTGCTCAGGTTTCTCCCCCCTCTCTCACACCTTCGACCCAGTCATTGCTAACATTGATGCCCGTCCCTTCATCCATTGTGTCTTTTCCGGACATTTCATCCCCGGCATCATTGGGTGCTGGGACACCAGTGCGTGGTTGGACGAGGGGAATCGGGCTGCGGCATGGGAACGAATGGGGCGTGTGCTGATTCGGTCGGATGTGGTTGACGAGGCGAAAAAGATGGTAGCTGATCAGGCTACACAGTGGGCACGGAGTCCGATCTACAGTGTAGAGGACGTGTGGAGTGTGTTGAAAGATTTTGAGCCGTTCGTACAGCAGCATGCCCTCAAGCATATGTCGGCTACATTGCTAGGGTTGTGGGAACAGTGTTTTGGATGTGCGGCAACACAAATAATATATGACATTCGCGACCGTGTATACGCCGCTGATATGGCCCCTAATGATGTTTTTAGTAATGTTGCGACAATGATTGGTTATCGAGGTAGGTTGCATCAGAACACCCCGACGATTGTGTCCCAATTCCAGATGAGGTACGTTCACCCTATTTTCCATCCTGAGATCCCAGAATGGCGCAATGCGCAGGATGTTGTTGTTCAACAACGGGTGGAGGCCCGTTTTCAGGAGCAATGGGTATACACACAGTGGAAAAGGAGTGAGGTGTTAGCCCTCAAGAGTCAGCTGCCGGACCCTAAAAAAAAATCCAACTGCATATTACAAACAATTAACGGAGGCCGCCTCATCGACGGTGATGACGCTGGCAGATATTGAGATGTTTTTTGGGTTGTTGGTACCAGTGGACATATGGATGCAGGTGCATACACAGGACCATGTTGTGGAGTTGGGTGGCACTTGGAATGCAATTAGAGCGTGGGATAATGAGCGGAAGCCTGGCAAGAAGCCTAGGGCTGAGATATTGGCTTTGCCGGGTCGTATCATTACTTACATGTTGGCGCCTGTGACGGACATAATGCCTCGGGATAACTCCGGACCCTCTCACCAGCCAGTCCCTCTACACTAGCGGCAGGAGGCGTCCCCTATTCTCCGGCGGGCGCTCCATTTGAGCCTTCAGCAGCCCATAGCCCTGTCACACTACGGAAAATATTGCAGCTTTGAGAATCACGGAAAGATGCAGATGCCCACCTGAGACTGGGGACCGGCCGAATGGAACACCAGGGGCAGAATCTATGTTGGCCCCCATAAGATCAATCTGACTCAACTTGCCTGACTATAACATGGCAGCCTATCCTCATTCCCTTTCCTATCCTGCCACCCTCATCTTCTACACTCGCCCGTCTCTGGACTCAATGACCTCCGGTCACTTCCTGATCTTCACACTAAGCCGGCTGAGCACGAATCACATGGCCGATTCCCGGTGGAGCTGCTCCGACAACTATAGGGGAGATTGGCTCTGGCACACCGCTTTGGCCGTCACCTACCCAGCCGGACTTCGGACATATGTCTCGTCAGTTTCTCCGCTGCTGTCTCCTTCCTGTGGTCTCCCAACTCTCCTTGGTCTTTTGTTGGGTCTTGATTTTCTTGCTTGCTAGTAACTCCTGTCTTGACTACGTAATCATGCTGTAACTAATGTGAAAGATTTGTAACATGCTGTTTCCTTATGTAAAGCGCTCTGATACCTCCGGGTCTAGCCAGCGCTATATAAAACTCAAATAAATAAATACATGCATTCTCTCATCCCACCCAGACGAGTAGATTGGGATAAGTTAGCAGCATGTCGTCAGAAGAAGGATGAAAGTGTGTCAGATTTTTTTACTCGGTTTGAAGGGGTGTTTCTGGATTTTAGTGAGCAAGATTTGTCGGTGGAAGGTGGTGTCCGGTTGTTTGTTAACAGATTCTTTACGAACTTACTTCCTGAGATTGCGACTCGATTGCAGGCTCCTGAGAGCACCTGGACTACCTCCTCCCCTTCAGTGATATTGAGTATGTCCCAGTACTATGAGCATAGGGAGAAAGAGGAAAAAGAGAAAGCGGAGAAGAAGAACAAGGAGTTGAAGACTAAGGTACTGATGCAACAGGCAGCAAGGGGGTCCGGCAGAGGACATGGCACTGGTCCGGCTCAACGGTCGCGTGGCGCAGGCAGAGGTGGCGGTCCGGTGGGGCTGAACCAGTGTGCGTATTGTAGGAAGGAGGGGCACTGGCGGAGTGAGTGTCCGGACTTGTTGCAGAAGTTCGCAGCCCCGAGAGGTCAGGGTGCAGGTGGATGGGGTCGTGGTGAGGGTGGTCGCGATGAGGTTCAGGGTGGGGGATCCTCGGGGGGGTCGCTCCGATCAGAACTACTTTGATGACCCCCAGGGAAGGCAGTACTATCCCGATGATTATGATCTGGACAAGGCGTCAGGGATGTCCTATAACTAGGACAGCCAAGGACAGGGTGAGGGACCAGTTCAAATACCTGTAGATCAGCGTGGTCCTTATGTCACGGCGGATTTGCATGGTTCGGCTAAGAAGTTTCTGATGGATACAGGTGCAATGAATAGCTCTGTTTCTCGTTCACTGGTCTCAGGGGCAGCCCTGTCTGGCCATAACAATGTTTTGGTGGGTTTTTCAGGCATACCGGTTGTGAGCCCCATCTCCGAACCCCTTGCTTTGACTATTGGCCCCTTCACTGTGGACTCGCCATGCTTATTGACCACGAATTGCGGAGAAAATTTAATGGGATTGGACTTGTTGAAAAGGTTGCATGCCACAATTTCATGTTCTCCAGATGGTGTTTATATGACAATAGGACCGAATGTAGCCAGTACCAAACAGTGTTTTTCAAAAGATGCACTGCTTCCTGCTGAATTTAAAGATGTGCCGCCCACGTTGTGGGCAACGGGAGATACGGACATAGGGTTGTTGCAGATACCACCAGTCTCTATTACGGTTAAAGAAAAGGCTGTGCTACCTCGTATTCCCCAGTACAAAATACCGCAGGCGGGGGAATGGGTTTTGTTGCAGATTATACAGGATTTGATCAAATCAGGGGTGGTCGAGGAGACGGTTGCAAATGTCTGTAATAGCCCTATTCTCCCCATCCTTAAAAAGACACCATTTGGATTCCCCTGATGCTCAAAACGATGTCTACGCTTTGTGATTGATTTACAGGAGGTTAACAAAATAGTGGTCCCTCAGTTTCCGGTGGTACCCGACATTACTGCCCTCTTAACAATGATTCCTTCTACAGCCAAATTCTTTTCTGTGATTGCCCTGAAAAATGCTTTCTTTAGCAATCCCCTTCATCCAGATAGCAGGCATATTTTTGGATTTACTCTGGCCGGCAGAAGATTCAGATTCTGTCGCGCTCCTCAGGGCTATACTGAAAGTCCTAGCATATATAGTCAAGCCCTGAAAGGTCAGTTGGAGTCCCTCTCTCTTGCCTCGGGGAACGTATTATTGCAATATGTGGACGACCTGTTGGTAGCCTCCGATACCGAAGAGGGTTGCAAAGACGCCACAGTCAAATTGTTGCTACATTTGGCACAGCATGGACATAAAGTGTCCCTTTCAAAGTTCCAATATTGTCGACAGGAGGTCACCTATTTAGGTCACCTGCTGTCGAAGGAGGCTAACACCAGAGCAAGTTGATGCCATTGTTAAGATGCCCGTCCCCAAGACTCAGAGGGATGTGGGTGCCTTCATAGGCATCACCTCGTATTGTCGTCATTGGATACCTGGTTATTCTTTACTAACAAAGCCGCTGTTGCAGCTAACCACTAAAGACGTGCATGAACCTTTACCCTGGACGCATGAATGTCAGCATGCTTTTGAGCAATTAAAAGTCGCGCTTTGCTCTGCACCTGTGCTTGGTATGTCTGACTTCCAGAAGCCTTTCGTGTTGTACGCACACGAAATGGCTGGATGTGCGCTTTCTGTGTTAACACAAGCCTTTGGAGGTAAGCAGAGGCTGTGTGCTTATTTCTCTGCTCTGCTTGATGCTGTCGCCAGAGCCCTCCTGAGCTGTTTAAGAGCAGCCGCGGCCGTGGCCCTGACTTCCCATGGCACCAAGATGCAACACGGCCCTTTGATACATAGGTTGTTGTCAGCCCTGGCACTTCCCAAATGATTGGCAATAGTGAAGTGTAGTGCCCATAAAGCGATTACTGGCGATGTGGGGAGGGGAAATGCGTTTGCAGACCAGACAGCTAAAGAGACAGCCAGGTCCAAAATGAAGAGAATGGACGTGGCAGGGCCAGCTAGATGGGTGCCTGACAATGGGATGTTTGAGGACACCCTAGAAAATGTGAAAGAAATCCAGAGTGAGGCAACAGTTGTGGAGCTGGCGACGTGGCAGGAGAGTACGGGACGCCTAAATTAGGAGGGGTGCTGGACCGATAAATCGGAAAAGCAGAGATGGATGTTACCAGATGCATATGTATTCCCTGTAGTTACAATGGCACATGGTCCAGCACACATTAGTGCAAGAGGGATATGTAAGTTACTGGACTCCGTATGGCAAAATGACAATATCCCTAAAGAAGCTGCTCATCTAGTGAAGCACTGCATGGTCTGCTTGACGCATAATCCTGGGAAAGGTACTCCTACACCTCCTGGTAATTTTGCACCCCCTTCTTTCCCTTTTGAGGTTCTCCAGATGGATTACATCGAAATGGAACGAGTTAACAACTTGAAATATGTGCTGGTGTTTTTTTTTGCGTTCAGTAAATGGATTGAGGCTTACCCCACTAAAGAGAACACAGCCATAGCGACGGCAAAGGCCCTTTTGAAGGAGTTTTTCCCGTGCTTCGGCTTGCCCCGTTTGATTTGGAGTGACAACGGGAGTCACTTCAATGCAAAGGTGATTCAGCTGGTGTGCGATGGTCTGCACACTAAGCAGAAGTTTCATGCAGCGAATCACCCCCAGTCAGCCGGTTTGGTTGAGAAGTACAATGGTACTCTCAAGTTGAAGTTGGCAAAGATCAGGGAGAGCACAGGATTGCAATGGCCAGACGCGCTACCCCTTGCCCTATTATCCACGAGAGTGACAGCCCATACTAGAATAGGATTATCCCCATATGAAGTTTGTTTTTGGGCACCCCGCAAATGTGTGGGGCGTCCCCCGCCCACGCCACTTTTCTCAGATTGAATATTTATTGCTTGTAGATTACTTGTGTGAGCTAACTAAAAATTTGCGTTCTATCCATCAACAGATACATGAGGCACTCCCGCCAGCACCTGAGGGGCCCGGGCACTGCATCCAGCCTGGTGACTTCATCCTAGTGCAAAACTATCAGAGGCGAGGGTGTTTGGAGCCGAGGTGGAAGGGGCTCCTGCTGGTCTTGCTTGCCACGAGGACGGCAGTGAAGGTGGACGGCCGGAAGCCCTGGATTCACGCATCGCACTGCCGGCGAGTCCCATTGCCCCTCCCCTACGACAACTGGGTCCGTGAAGGAATAGGGGACCACGAGACGGAGCAGATGCCTCGCTTTGTTCCTTTCTCTGATGCCAAATTGACCTGGACACAGACGGAAGAGGAGAACGACGCTGTTTTGAATGAGGCGACCCCGCCAGAAATAAGGGCTGCCCAGGTTTCTCCTCCATCTGGTCCGCAGGAGCTTGAGTCTCAGTCCACTGTCTCCCTTGAATTTAAGATCCTTTTTCGTGATGAGACCGTGCCTGGGGTAACCAGGTATAATCTGGGTCCCCGGCGAAGGGACAGTACACCCAAGGGAAAGTCAGGATAGTAGGGATGGACTTCATGGATGAAGAATAGGGTCCATGTACCTTGTCTGTGGTACCAACAGTAGTTCAGGGAAAGAGAGGTTGGTGCATTGTCTGAGACATTGGACAGGATAAGTGGGGGGTGCCTTCCCAGGAGGAAAGCTGCCCTATCCTGAGCAAAAAGACAGAAAGGGCTGTGACCGGGCAGCCCCACCGCGAAGTGCTCGGTAGCACCATCGTTACTGAACAATAAGACTCTATAGACACCAAACAGTGTGTTTTCCTTATTTGTTCCATTTTTCCATTTTTTACCTTCTTTCGTATCTCTGACTCCATAGCAC